>JASANE010007150.1:0-24752 GCA_030248225.1 Trileptium ribeirensis | reverse complement strand
AGTTCTTCTATCAATTAGGTTCTGTGGAGCTTGTTGTCGAGGGAGTATAGCTGAAAGAGAAGTACCAGGGGAGTATGGCCGAACACGTTTTTCATCCTGCTGATGCTGATGTGGATGCTAAGGGTACGTTATAACCAGCTCAATAATGTTCCATTCTGTTCAACTACGCGGTAGATTGTGTGTTGCAGAATTCTACACTTCCCGAAGATGTAGTAACGTTTAACAGGACCTAGGCACGGTTCACCCACGTCTGCTATACGGTCGATGTGGCCGTGGTAGCTGAAAACTCAGCTCAAATTGAGCACCTGTTACATTGTATCTGCTCGACAAGCAAGTGCACTGGTCTAGCTAGTCATAACCTTAGCGACGACCAAAATTCTAACGTGCAACATCCAGGACCACACTGCAGTATACCACCGTAGAGCAAGTAGATCAATTCTGGTATCTAGGCTGTCATTTGGATGGATCCGGCTCTGCCAACATTGAGACACCTCACCGGGTAGCCAAAATACGTGCAGCCTTTTGCGGCACAAAACCTGTCTGGTATCAAGTAATACCTCGATAGACACGAAGATGGCAATAAACAACACTGCAATAAACCCCGTTCTCCTCTACAGTAGTGAAACATGGCCTGGAAAACAACACGGAATCTTTCAACTGGAGGTGTTTGAGAACTTTTGCGGTAGGCGGATCTTGGGAATATCACCAAGAGATCATATCACCGACGATGAGCTCAGCAAACATTGCAACTATACTGAGTCTTAAGAATGTCCTGAAATGCAACCGCCTGCGGCTAGCTTGGCACATACTGCCTATGAAAAACAATCGATGGCCCCGGTGTCTTCTTCTGGCTGATATCCCGATAGATGGTCAGGCCGAGAGGCCTAGCATGCGCGACATGGAAGCGACAGGTCACCAAAGATGCTGGACATCAATTCACTCAGGCTGTCTTCACGGGCGCCATGATCCTTGGAAAATCCTGTCTGAGGCTTCAAAGAGTAGGGAAGATTGGCCAATGGTAACTGATAAGGATGAGGATACATACATAGATATATATACGTGTATATTTATATAGATATATATGTGAAGTATCACAACTACCCAGTGTAGTTCATGAAATTTTACTGAGGTTGAAGAGCGTGACACACTTCAGCGTATGAATTTTATCCAAAATAACATACCATAAACTATTCCTACCACCTTTTTAACAAAGTTGGTATCTAAATGAAGTACTATATAATTGACTTCGTGCAGTTCTCTCTGTTCCCGTGGTAATAGCTTTTTATAGATAACGGGCTACAATACGGTTTACTCAAACTGTGCGATGAAATATTATATGCGGGATTCACTTTCATCGGCCTTCGTTGCTGTACACCATTTCTGTCAACAGCAGAAACTGTCGTTATGCATAATTTTAATGGTTTCATTTCTTCCTATACCATTCAAACGTTATGTTTATTTATTTCGTGATATGTTTGTTTTAATCAGGTTTCACAACCGTCTGAAAAATACAGAATATGTATTTATATACGTCTAAAATATGATATGCATACTGCCAGACATTTTGGTGTTGCTGTCGTGAATTACTTGAAACTGTATGATGTTAAGACAGTTCGGCAATTTGCGAACGCGAACTAAGAGCTTGATCTGCATGAAATTTTTTACAGTCAGACCGTGACACTGCCATGCGAAGCTATAAAGGTCCTCGGGACACCCACATGATATATACTTCAGCACAAAGTATATCCCAACTCATGAATCGCGTGATAAAGTAATTCCTATTAGCGGTTTTGTTCTTACTAATGTTGTGATCGTTTTTGACATAACCGATATATACAGATTATACAATATTCCTCAAAGATGCACTCAATTTTATTACATATAAAAACCCCATATCAAAGTTTTTATTGAAACTGGTAAATGTGCTGGTAGTCACAGAATAATTGGTACCAACATCGAAGAAATGTCTCCTCGCAGTAATTTAGTAATTTACCAGGTTCACATACATAATAATTCCCCCCCACCAAAAAACTAAAATATATACATATAAACAACATTCTTTTACAGTGAACATTCCGGAACATACATTTCGCATTTAAATGCTACAACACAATGCAATTTTCAATCTTTAAAATGACCGTCAATGCAAGAATTTATATGAATATTACCTAATTACAATATGTGAGTTTTCATGTCGTTTAGTAGTCTTTTTAGAATCTTTCCTATATAATGTGTTTATGACCTTTTGAATGAAAAATTATTCATTTACACTTTAAATATTTTTAAATATTTTCTCGTAATGTTTTCGTATTTGAACTACAAAACTCAAACAAACTCGCAGTTGTTTTCCTTTTTATATATACTTTTATGCATATATATTTTGTTACTTGACCGAACTATAGGCTAAAATGCGGCGAGAAGATAATTATTTTCCACATTTCATCATGTTTATAAACCGCAACGAATATTTTGATAAAAAATAACTATATATAGCTTAATTGGTTAATATAAATAAAACTTTTAAAGGCTTATATTTTTTATGAAACTGTTTTAAGCAGTATATGCATCCACTCGACTCATAGGTACGGATTGATGCATTCCAGAATTTATATAAATGGAATGGCAGCGTGGAGCAGTAGTACAGTTTAAACTACCAGAAGTCAAATTAAGAAAACATTGTCGCGCTTAGCCACTGCGGACGATTGTCTTTCTATGTCGTATACTTACTGCATCAAGGCAAGCTAAAATGACATGGTGTTTCGGTATCATACTTTACGTATACCAAGTAAGGATTACAGCACCTGTCTTAATCTGTCGTGACGCAGCCATTTTAGCCGTTTTAGTATATTTTAATTTAGAAAACTTTCCCTACGTTGCAATTTCAAAGTATGTACAATAAATTGTGAGCATTTAGTGGAGCGAAAGTGTAAATTTTGATTAACCCTCCGGTTGCAAACTAACATGTATTGCATACAATCTTGAACAAACGTTTGCCGAAGCGGTGAATTGAGAATGGATCTTTAAAGAGCTGTTGCTTGGTTCCTTAAGAAACCTTGCCTGGCGAGCTAATTACAGCGCATGTGCAAATAAGAGCAGCCCGACAAACTCGATTAGCGCAACGCGTCGCAATATACGCTATCACAAATATCTCACTTTATGAAATAAAGGGTTATAATGTTGTGCGTAAATGGTAATACCTATAACTCCGCCGAAACTGGATGGGTGTGATTGGCATTAAGCATTTTTAAACCAAATTCAAAGCTAAAAACTTTATAAAGGCTTATTTCGTCTATGCCTATGTACAAATGGCTTGACAGCCACATAATCTTAACTTGTTAAATTCAATAATTTCTTAAATTATCGCAGAAATAATACCGAGAAATATGGCATAAACGGGTCGTGAGGATTCGACATTTTTGGGTAATGTTTGGAGCAATGATGCCAGTCAAATAGCGCTTTCGACTAAACGGTGGTTTTAAGGATATCGTAAAATATAAACCCAACTATAAAATTCCCTTCGTAAAATAATTAAGTTTTCCTACCTAAAATTTATACCAATGGCAGTTTAAGGCTTTTAACCTTTAAAAGACTGAGAAAGGCGCTACGGCTTACGCTCATTAATTCCTGATTGGTGTGTAATTCATCGCAATAAATGTTACTGAGAACTGATTTATCGAAAAACTTATGCAAATGATTGTACAAAAAATTGTTAGCATCTGATCAATTGCTTCATAAGATAACTAAGTTCCGTGCGTGTATCCCCGCGACAATGTGTACTGGGTAACCATTGTTGTAGCCGTCATGAGAACGCGGTTAACATTTAACACGATACACTGGACGCCAATAACGTTGAATATCCTCAGCCGTTAGCTGGAAATACCATATTGGACAAAACATATCTCTAATAAACTTAATATGAATCATCATACTTTGTCATAACCGATACCGAGTTTCAAACCCTAGTTAAGAAATTTTCGTATGGTTTATCGATAACCTATACATAGTTGGTGTTGATAAAATAAAATTTAAGTAATAGTAATTACTTTTGCCTGTTCTAAATTTAAGCGCCAAAAATTATGTATCGAAAACCATGTCCGATTTTGAATTAGCAGAAATTTGGTTTTTCAATTCACATGAACTTTCCATTTAGACTAATGAGTGTTCGGGACAAATTTATTGTAATAGTGACATCGTAAATAAAACAGTGTGCCATAGTTAGGCTCTTGAAAACAAAACCAGCCTAATTTGAATTTTCTCTGTCAATTTTTATGATATTTTTATTGCATTATGATTTCAATACTGGCTTGATTAGAGTTGCAAAGCAGTGTATTCACGAACAGTTTTGCACCCGGTTTCAATGGGCCAAAAACCAGCCCGTAACAAGCGTATGCCAAATAGGACAAAATACGAGAATCGGTGGGATCATTTCAAAGCTTTTGGCGTTAGCGAACACGACCCGCCTAATTATAATTCGACAAATTTTGCTTATCAAAAAATTCGATAATTTTCCTTGTATTTTGATATCAATGTTAGCTTGATTCCAGTCGTGAATTAGTGTGTACGAACAGTTTTGTGCCCAATTTTAATTGAACAAAAAGCGTTCCATAACATTTCTATACGAAAGAACAAAATACGATAGTTGGCGTGTCACCTTAAAGATTATTCGCGCAACAGGCGTTATGGCATCCCAATGTCGTTAATTCTTAACGATTACATTATTGCTTTTTAAGTACCACAACCAAAATATGCAAAAATAGTTTATAATGCTGGGTTTATTTCCAAGCTTTGGCAATCCAACTTAGGGTATTGATTGCACAACAGTTATCGAATCGATTTATAAAACCTGTTCTGTTTTCTTTGTACTAAGATGATGTTAGATATTGTTATACTGGGTTTGAAATATATTCTGGTTTAAAAGACTGTGTAATTTTCGCCAAAATATTTTAGAATTTGAGAATTTAGTTTCTACATATTTTTCAGTAGTTTTATTAAATGAAGATCGATACTCATGTGTGGTTTTCGCATTATAATGGCTTATCAAAAGCTTATCGAAACCTACCTGCGCACGAGCAAACATTTATCAGTGATGCATTAAACAGGATCCGTCACTCAGTATGCAGAATTGAGTATACATAATCACATAGCTCGTATTCATTTTTTGCAGAAAGCAGATAAAAAACAAGTAAAGTTTCTTAAATTTCCAAAAGCGTTTCAGACAATTTATGTAGAGGTCGTTAATACGGATAATTTAAACAACATTGCAGCTTATGTTTGTACATGCGCTCCTCTCAGATGTACGAAAGTATGTCAGACAATTTATGTAGAGCTTACATATACGGGTATATACAATTTAAACAAAGCGGAGTAAATGATTCAAACATCCTCTCGTAGGCGTTCATCGCCACAGCAAGAAGGCATGTATATTAATGAATATATACTTCGTATGATGATACAAGTGCATTTTATAGGATATAAGGGTAATAGGGTATAAGGATAAAATTTTATAGGATATAGGATAAGAGCTATTACCCCGTAGGGTTATATTTATGACCGATTTAATTTGAGATGGCAAATTAAAATGTCTTCGATTTAAATAATTTTGCATAAAAATGTCAAATGAGCGAAAACGACTTGAACAGAAATGACCAGTTCACATCGAAAACAACCAAAATTAATTTGCGGTGGAATAGGTAATTTTATAAATGGCATTTTTGTAAGTTATATCTTTAAATATATACAAAAAGTCAACAAATGACGAAATCCATCTAACGTCGCACGAGTAAAACATACCGCACATTGTGTAAATAACCACGAAATTATATGACTGACACCATGAAATACTCAGCATTCCCGTACACATAACTGGACATATTTACGCAAATATGGTTGGCACCACGGCTTCTGCAAAATATCCGAGTCTGCATAAGCATATTCTTACAAAAATACTTAATTCTAGATTTGGAGCACTACGGCCATTTGCATTGTGGTTACTTTTTCGTAGAAGGCTATCTTCAACAGCGACAGAGGTTATTTCCGTGACAACTGTTTTAATGCTTGTAAATAGTACACATGTTTCTCAATATGCCATCTTAAGTGATAATCACCAGATTGAGTGATAAAGCTTGCATTGAAAACAGTAATATCAAAATTATATGGATGTTGTCAGTCATGGGCACGAATAAATTGGCAGCAAACACTTTTCAGCCTGGATATTTAGTTTAATTCTGCGTAATTTGCAGCAGGAACTATTGACGAAAATATAATTTAAGTTGCTGGTCCTTAACTTATTACTGACTTTCATTAAGAAATAGCGAATGTCAGGCAAGTGCTCGACAACATATCCGTTTCTATTTTTCTATTTATGATCTTGAGATGGTTTAGTATGTAAAAAATATTAGAAATGCTCACTTTTCGAATCTTCGACGGATGTTCGGAGTAACAGTTAACCAGTGTTATGCAGTCCAATTACTACAGATTTGAGAACATGGTTTCACCGATGTATATTAATTTATTGATGGACTTTAGCGAAGGGCACTAGAAGTATGATATACCTATAAGGTAACATGAACATATATTTAATATCAGCTCTGGTTTAAATGATATGTGTGTCACCAGAAAAGACCTGAAATTCGCTGAAATTCTTAACTAAATTTTGCACAAAACCAGTTACGCTGGAGTACCGGCTCCACTGGAAAGATATTAAAAATGACACTGGACCAAGTCCTTAGGTATCTTATGGTATCACAAATTAAAGATTTCATCATCACTGCAATTTAGTACAACTGATACCGAAAATCTCAAATCGATCAGTTAACAGATGACATTTTAACGATGATGCAACAGTTCTCGCTCTCGAATAGAAGCTCGTGCTGTCAAATGTATGATCACTTGTACGCCGAAACATAAGTAGTATTGGACTAAAAGTCACTTCAGTAAGAACCTGATCTATCCATTCAGCACATACACCTAATTTCAAATAAAATTATGAAGTTTACATAACGTAAAACGCACAAAAAAAGACGGTTTGACAAGTAGAAATAAGACGAGGTGTAAATTTATAAATTTATATTTACACCTAGATTGCTGCAAGAGAAATATTTTGAGCCATAGGTAAGACCGATCTGACCATCCGCTGCTAAGTTATGACGATTGAAAGTTACATCGTCAATTATTTGCACTAGCTATGTGATCTTCACTAAACGATACAAGGCCTTACTACCCACGGTAATATCTAATCCAATACGGAGCCAAAATGAAATGTTTTTGTGTTTCACAGATTATATATAAAGTGTGTATTGTATGTATATATTAATTGGCTGCAACACACTTTAATTTAAAATTTCAAGTATAAACTATATCCCGAAACTATAAAGTAATCCTGTACGGAATTATATTTTTGACCTAGATCAGTCGGGTCTGGGCTAATCGGAATTGGCATAATTAAAACGATTTCTCTATGAAGAACCCTTTTATATACCATTCATTTTGTTTAACTAGTAAAACCCGAAAACGATATGCTACGTAACGCAATATTGAAAATGCATTAAATGCTAAGTTTATCGGCCAGTATATACAATATATGCATCCTGATATTGTTTCGCTAAATACTGATCAAACTTTACCACAGCGCAAAATAGATTCGTTGGTGTTTTCTAATGCCTGAGCCTTTTCGTTACTGAGCGGATTGTTAAAAATTGTTACAAAGTGAGCGGGCTACAACACCGCTAAAACCTGCAGTAAATACCAAACTGAGTTAATGAGACGTTTCACTTTACCTGATGACTCGATTTGGACTAACTGTGAGGCGATTTCTTAAATGCGTGTTAATCTAAATTTAGCACAAAACGGTTTGGGAAGACACTGCTCTGCATTGGAAGCTAGGTGATTTGATGCGATCGCTGGGTTCTGTGTCACTGATAATAATTGGCCAGACAATACAAAGCATGAGTATCACTTAGATACATTCGAACGAGGCACCCGAGAACGATTTTAACCCTTTGCGTGCTTTGAATTTGTATTGAAAAGTCAAAAAATGACATATTTTGTTTCAAACGCATTTTGATTTTCCTAGTTTCCCAGAACAGCCACGTGTTCACATATATAGTTAACACCATCTTCCTATTGTTACTTAGCAAGTTATAACTAAATTTCATTTGGTTCAGATATGACCCACGAAGCAGTGAAATTTTATACGAAGCGGTTTTTTCCTACCGTGTTGCCCCATGGGTCATTGGTGACCCGACCAAAAAATACAAAATGCATAAGATACATTCGTAAGTAAATGACAAATAATGAAAAAAATAACAGAACTGTTTTAAACAAGATAAATCTCAACAAAAAATTCAAATATGTGACACTTTAGTCAGTTTTACCAAATATCATGTCCGTGTTGGTGATGAATTTTCCAATAAATCCCGAAGATAACAACTAAATATAGTATAGTAATGTAACCGCTTTAGACAGTTACTGGCGGCCTTTTCTGTATCGTCTATTCGTCATCGCTCTCGCTAGCTACTATTCTTCTCTGCTGCTTTTTTGGCCGTCCAGCGCCCTGGCGAGCTCCACCTCTGCCTGCGGAAACTCTCTGTTCCTCTTCTTGCTTCTTCTGATGCCAAGGTTCCATGCACGACACGCATAATGATACCCTCTTTCCTTCTTTCACGCAATATTTACAGCGCCATGACGTTTTCTTATCTTTGTTCATATAAATGTAACAATACTGACATCGATACCTTTTTCGCGACTTGTTATCCTTTCCTCCTTTTTCCGGAATCTTTTCAATAACATGTGTTTGGATTGGCGCATCCGACGGACCAGGCAATTCAGCAGTGCGGTTTGCTGTGGCATCGATATGATCTTTTACCAAATTCTTGATAACGATTTCTTTGAAGTTCCGAAATTTTAAAACTTTTGCTCCGACAAATTTTTGCGTAAACAACTTATATGCGTTGGCAAGAATGATATCCATTAGGTGAAAAAATACTTTTTTGTACCACTTATTCGTTTTCCGCAAGCCATCGTAGTATGCTAGAAGTTGGTCCATATTATCGATCCCACCCATATTCGCATTGTAATCGATAACGCTAAGTGGCTTTGATTCACCATTCGCCAGCTTCACCATTTCATCACAATTTACAGTATTGATCATCCGGACATCTCGCGTATCCTTCCATTTAGTAACGACGATTGACCCTTTCCGCCGATAGATCATTTCACCACGTTCAAGATTAGCGAAAATAACATCCTTCGGATTACCAACACGCCTCGGCGCCAATGTTCCAGTTAGATGAGTTTTGCGTGCAAGAAGTTCAGTAGCCAAGTTTACCGATGAGTAGTAGTTATCAGTATATAACCAATGCCCAGAGTCCAAGTAAGGTTCCAGTAACTTGAAGACCACAGCCTCCGTGTGAGGCCGCGGCACGTTCTGGCCTAACTCGGAATCATTCCGACCAACGTACAAGCACACGTTCAAGACTATTCCCTCCGGTTCGGCTAATTCGTAAAACTTCAAACCGTATTTCGCTGCCTTGTCTCGAATATACTGACGCCCGACAAAGCGACCTCGGTAACTGACAAGCGACTCGTCTATGCACAATTCCTTAGTCGGGTAATAAACTTCACGCAATATGTGAAATATTTGATCCATGAATGGCAAAACCTTCGCTTTCCGATCGGACAGATTGTGTTGAAAATTTCCGGTCATGTGCAGCATCGCTAAAATCAACTGAAACCGCGGACGTGACATTTTTGTTCGTTTGATCCATTCATTGGCATACATTTCATCCGTTGACCAATAGTCGACAATTTCTGGCAATTGAACCATGCCCATGTAAAAGCAGATACCCAGGAAACATTTCGTCTCCGGAATATCCAAGTCTCGCCACTTTCTAATCCTGCTGTGCGGAGGCAAATTAGGCTGTTGACGCTTTTCGGCAGCATAAGAATTTGTATTTTCCACTAATGAAGAAATCATTTCTTCGGGAAATAGCGTATCGAAAAACCACATATAATTGTCATAATCGTCCGGCTGTTTTTGAAGACCTGGCTGCATAGATGGCGAAAAAGATTGATGAGGAATGACCATGAACTCCGCGGTCCAGCCAGCATCGCCTGTTACTTCAGATGCGTTCTCGTTGCCAAGCTCAATTTCTTCTTCCTGTATAGGCTCATCAAATTCACTAATGTCCGATGCAGAATCCTCCAGTCCAATATCTTGAAGTCCAACTCGGTCTTCGTCATACCCATCACTATCTGTTCCGGAAGACTCCATCGATGTTATATATTGTCCCGGAAATATTGTATTGAATATGAGTAAAGTATTGAATTAGCACTGTAGTAATATTGATGTAGTACTCCTATTTATATTCCTGAAATATGGTATTAAAACATATTTAATTACTGCCAAGGCAAAATTAGTGCTAGGCAAACAATGTTCAATATTACTGAGGCTTTTGACTACGAGATTGCTCTTTGGTTCAGATGTGACCCATAGCCTGGCAGCTTACGAAGCGGTGAATAACCTCCAACTATTCAAAACAACGTCACAATGTTGCTTTGAATTTTAATTTGATTTAGTAAAACAATATGTGTTTGGGTCATATATGACCCATGGTAGCAAAATCTGAAATTAGGGCTTGGGTCATGTTTGACCCATAGGGCAGTCAAAGGGTTAATTTATATTGTTTTTGTTTTGTGGGTTTATTGTTTGTTTGTTGTTCTTTGCGGGTGTTGGTTGTTGGTTTTGGGGTTTTCTTTGTGGTTCTGTTTTTTTTTGTTGGCGTTTTTTTTTGTTTTTTTTGGGTTGGTTTGGTGTGGGTGTGGTTTTTGGGTTTTTGTTGGGCTTTGGTGGTGTGGGTTTGTCTTTTTTTTCTTTGGGTGGGCTTTGTGGCGTTTTGTGGGGTTGGGGGGGGTGGGGGTTTTTGTGGGGGGGGGTGTGTGTCTGTCTGGTTGTCTTGTTTTTGTTGTTGTTTGTGTTCTTTGTCTTCTGCCCTTTTCTTTTCTCTATTTGATTTAATATCTACCTGTCGCATGATGAAGGCATAAGCAAATAAAATCAAATATTGGAATGTACAGTTCCAATAAAATTTATGTACACCAATTTTGATCTAAAACAACTTTTGTTTATTTGTATTTCGTAGTTTCGAAAGTATATATTGGTAAGTAATGACGATAAGGTATACAGACTAAAAAGTACACAGTCTGCGAAAATTTAAACCAAATATCGCCAGTCCGTCGCAAGTTTTTTGTAACAAAAGTAATACCATAGGTGGCGATTGGACGGTAGGGTGGTATAGGCAAAGAATAGGGGGAATTTTAGAAAAAATCTGTCGCAAATTGGCAAAAACTTGAAAAAATTTTAGTATAAATGGGAACAATGTTTAGTTCTTGATATTTTCAAAAAATTAACACCTCCGCTGCTGGCCTACGTCCCCCGTTGACCTATCCGCCCTCCAGGGGCTCCCGCTCCCCGACCATGTATCCTTCTAAGCCGACAGACCTCAGCACCTATGAGCAGTACCTATATACTTGATATATCCCATATCATCGGTACTGTGTAAATAGCTATAATATCACCGTTGTTGTAGTATGCAGTGGACTAAAAACAACAAAATTCCAAGCGATTTTTGCCTATAGCTGTTCGTTTTAATCTCTGCTTTTGAAGAAGTAGGCATACTGATAAATGCTTTTAACATTATGTTCCGATGGCTCAACGGAATCAAAAATATATAATTAAGGATATCCGTCATTTATTCATGGCTTACAGTTATTGTTTTAGTGCAGCAACCTAAAAACAGGGTAATATATATACCTTACGGCAAAATAGTAATAAAAAAGTAGTTTTAACGTTTAGTTTTTGTTGAAACGGAGCGAGCGAGCGAGAATGCAATGGGGGAAATCGTGAAAATTTTTTGTCATTCACTGTTACTCATAACTCCGCTTCGGGTGGATGCATTTAAATAACATTTTTTGCTCGGTAGCAAAGGTGATGACGTTGCGTCCTTTAATTGAACTGTGAACAGCTGCGTCCCCATCTCCAGGGTCAAAATGGCAAAAGTAGGTTTTAAGCGTTCTTTGCGAAATCTGCCGTACGGAGCGCAATGATTGAAATTTAACTTAATACACATAAATTGCAAAATGACTCAAAATTATAAATAATTAGCAGTTACCCTACTTGTGGTTAAAACACAGAAACTATAAATGAAAGCACTCGCAAAATTATCACGACTATTGTCCACTTGATGTTTGTTCAACAGAATCGCAACCCGGTGCAAAAAACCAATTGTGACGGAAACGTAACAGTATTAGGAGACAGACGATGTAGCGAGACACATATATCGTTGTAAAAATGCACGTCAGCAAGCACAGATGTGCAAAATGAGCGACAATGAGAGTTACGTTAAGAAAGACGCCCGATTGGCGTAATGAAACTCAGCAGCGGCTGAAGAGGTGAAGCTCAGCAGTACTTGGTGACGATATTCAGCAGTAGCTGACGAGTGGAACACAGCAGTAGGAGACGACAATTCCGTAATTGTTAACTAGCCAAAAAAGAAGTGGCAGACGTAACTAATCAGATGACAAACGAAGGGACAAGAAGCAGTTACGACGTTAAGCCTATTAATTTGTGTCATTTAGAGTTACAAATTGCTTTGGATACGAAACCAGGAAAGTCATTGTTGATGGCGGGATGAAGATAGCATTGTTCATTGTTATTCATATAAACAAAATAGGTAGGTACTATATGACGATGCTCAATCAAAGACGGACGTAAAGAGACGAAAAATAGCAGTGTAGTCGCAGTGTCCACTCCGCCGGCATCACAGTTCATGTGCATATACATAACGCCGCTATTACCATCACTGAACCATTCGCAGACATGGCCATCGAAACCCAGACCAACGGTAATCCTCAGTTTAACACAAAAGGGACAGTTGTAATAGTTGACCCTATGTAAAGAGTAAACAGACTGCAAAAAACGATTGCTGAATCTGTGGCACAATCATAACCGCAATAGTCAGTTTAGCTAATGTTTAGAATTTAGTAAACGGTAATTTGCATATTGACCAATGTTTCAAACTTAAATTTTAAGCATTTGTGTATAAAGTCTAATTCTCCATTTTACCAGTTCTTGAAATAACATTTCAAAACACTCCCGCAAGGAACCAAATGTTATTTAAATAAAACGGTTATTGAAACGATTGTAAGGAACGGTTATTAATATGATTAATTAGTTAAACAAATTAAAAAAAATAATGTTATGTATATAAGTATTACTACAATGTGAATTTGTTTGAAATTGCGGAAAATTTCAGAGCTCGGCGCGGATTGCTACGGCGCAAAGATTGTTAGCGATATTAGAATGAAGACACTGGAGTACTGCCGCCGATAATCCTAGTCGCTCAGCTGTCTGACGAACTTCAGCTTCATTATCCGAACGCGTCGCTCGATGCAGTGTGTCGTTACCGTCACCTGTTAATTCGATGTTGGGAATGTTTGTTCCATGAGAAAATTCACTGTCGTCGTCCTCGTTACGATGACTGAGGTTTGCATCAATTTCTAGTGGATACACATGATTCATAGCCCGCCGGACGATGACGTGGTTAGGTAGTAACAAATCAACTGAGCGAATGGCGCCATCATTGCTAGGTACATTACGATGTACCTTTGCTAATTTTCATGATCCTCTTGGAGCATCGCTGTCTTTCAATAGCACAACATGTTCACCTTCGGCGACGCTACAATTTCACCCTTCCGCCTACGGTGCCAAGCACTGCCCCGCTCGCGAAGGCTCAGCATATATTCGTCATACCAATACTTCCAGAGCGAATCCAAACGTCCCTGCTTCAATTTCCAATAACTGGCGAGAGCTCGGCCCACATCGCCGAGACCACGTGGCGTCATTGTTCAATCGGACACCGGTAGATCGATAGGTAACTCTGTTAAAAAGTCGACAGGTCGAAGCGCTGGTGCAGAATTGATGTCGCCATAAATGTAGGTTATAGGCCGGCTATTGCAACAGCTTCCACCTCCGTACACAGCGTTAAAAATTCGCCCCATGGAAGCAGTCGTCTCCCAATGGCTACCCGAATTGATCTCTTTACAATACCGATCAAACGATCGTAGAATCCCCCTTGCCAGGGGGCAAGTTGTGTTGTGAAACGCCATTTTATACCGTTGCGAGCAGCATGAGCCTGAACAAGTTCGTGTTGCAAAAGATTGGCCCAAATCTTGTCAAGGGTAGATTTGGTGGCCCGAAATTGGGAAGCATTGTACGAAATTATTTCGTTGGGAGTGCCGCGTCTCGACACAAATCGAACGATGCAATCAAGAAACTCTTTTGAACCGGAGAAGCCCACCCATTCCAGGTGAATCGCGCGAGTCGCCTTATACGTGAAGAGGCAAACCCACATTTTCTGTGTCTCACTTCCAACCTTCACGTTGATCGGGCCAAAGTAATCCAGACCAGTAAATCTGAATGGGCTGGACCTTGACAATCTTTCACGAGGCCACTGCGGCATCTTTGGAAGAGCGTACGGCGACCCTTTGTGTTTTCGACAGACGATACACTTCGTTAATACTTTTCTCACAGCGTTCCAACCATGGGGCAGCCAGTATTCGCGTCGAAGATTACTCAGGGTATGACCAACCCCGGCATGAAGCAGCCGCTCGTGCACATGACGAATTACTAACGTTGTAACAGGATTATTGCGAGGAAGAAGCTTCGGCTGAATTGCTTCAGTTGTGATGTCACTGTGTTCGAAGCGGCCGTAGCAGCGGATAACTCCATGCTCATCAAGACCGGCACCTAGCTGTGTGAAAAGGTGATGTTGTTTGTTGTTATTTAACGCGTCTAGAAGATCGCCGTAGTACTCGCGTTGCAAGTATTGAATCCATAACAGCTTTGCCTGCTGTAGTTCTTCCGACGTCAAATCACGTTGACATGCATCATGACGCAATGCATCTTGAACACGGTCAGGCCATGAACTGCGAAGTTGATCGGACAAACCATTCCACACCTTGCGAACAATGAAACGCAGGCAAAACGAAGTGACTTCCTGTAGACTTTGAAATGAGTTATAGTTATTCGGATTGATCGTCAAAGGCCATCCACCATTAATTCGTTGTTCATCCTTCGTGACGGCAAAAGTTACAGTGTCTGCAGTCTCTGACTTTCGATGCTCTGGAACCATTTCACTTGTAAGATTATAGACACTGCATGCGTTTGCCTGAACTGGCCATGCTTCACGATCCTTTGCCAACCAGTCCGGTCCACACCACCACAATTTTGATGCCATCAACTCACCTGCCGATCGACCCCGAGTATTGAGGTCAACCTGGGTTGTCTCCTGTAGGAACGTACAAAACTTCAGAGGGAGTGAGTGACGAAATCTCTCGAATCCGGTTTCCTACGAAAACAGAAAGGGGTTTTGCAGTACGAACCCAGTGAAACACGCACATGGAGTCAGTAAACAATATCACTGAAATTGGGCTAGAATAGCAGAGTGCATCACGTACGTAGCGATCAATCCGTGAACCAATTGTCAAACCAAGCAACTCAAGCCGCGTCATCGAGATTTCGATTTAGGAGCTAAGCGCGATTTCTCATACATTAACGAGGACACCCAACGAACTCGGGATGGGTCCCAGCACCGTATGTAGGCAGTTGCAGCAATGCAGCTTGTGACGCATCGCAGAACACCACCACCGTTGTAGTGTCACCAATTATTAATCCAACTGGGTGTCTTGGGATTTGATGATCAAACAATGGAAATATATCACTATAGATCAGTTTCCACTCGTTTTGCAAGTCGTCACCGATGTCTTCATCCCAAGCCTTTCCACATTGCCAGAGACGATGAAGAAAAAATTTGGCGCGAAAAAGTGTTGGCTGGAATAACCCTAGTGGGTCGTAGATAGAAGCAATCGTGTGTAGGACTTCTCGTTTCGTTCGACATTGTGTCGGCGCTACCATGGCACTACTCTGCTTCAAGCGTAAAGTGTCACCTATGCTATCCCAAAGTAAACCAAGAAGTTTCACTTCCCGATTACTAACGACGTCACGCTCAGGAATTGCAGACAACGGATTCCGCGTTAGCGCACCATTCTTGGAGATTCATGCCAGCTGACCGAAAAATCTCCTTTCATTATAATACGTGGTTACTGCTTCTTGTTCAGTTGGTGTGCCGCAAATGACGTTATCAACATACACATTGGGTTGTAGCAATGACGCCGTGGTACCGCCAGTTTGATTCAAATGGTACTGAATAACCGCACCAAGCAAAAAGGGGCTGCTCACAACTCCAAATGGAACTCTTCGAAATCGAAAGTGGATAATGTTTCCTGAACGGTCGTGCCAAATGAATCGCGTCACATCACGATCCGGCATCTGGAGACCCATCTGGTGGAATGCCTTTTCTACATCCGCAACAATCGCGACTGCGTATGTACGAAATCGTAACAGAATTGCGCATAAATCAGGAAGTATGACTGGCCCTCTGTATAAACATTCGTTTAAAGATGGTAGTTCCTTCCGAGGTTTTGAAGATGCGTCATAAACAATCCTTACCTTTGTAGTGGCACTCGATAGCTTCACAACTGGATGGTGTGGAAGGTAGTGAACCGGATGTTCACACGACCCTGGACTGATTTGTTCTTCGGGTACCAACTCGATTATACCTTTAGCTAATTGGTTATCGATTACTTCTTGATATTTATTCCCGACTTCGGGGAGTGCTAACGCAATACGTTTTTTGAGAGAGCGATATCTTCCCAAAGCTAACTCTAGATTAGTAGGCAAGATTGTCCAATTGTCCTTCCACGGCCATTTGACTTGGTAGCGCTCACCGTCATGATAAACAGATTTATTGAATTGGGTGAGAGCTTGGTCGTCGTCTTTCACTACCGGATCATCGGAAATTCCAATTCTTTCCAGAGACCAATACTCATCGATATCGGTGTATTCGGGTAGTTTACCTGTGTTTAAAATTGTAAGACCGCTTTCGTATGGACCAACAGCAACTGTATCTTTCAGGCATAATAACGCTGGTAATTCGTCTTCAGTGTCTGCTTCTTCTGTTGGAGTAAATCTACCACCAAGTAGCATCCCAACCGTTGACGGGATAAGGTACAACCCAGACGGTGTTTCCACACGAGCTCCTGTGATGAATTGCCAGAAATAATCGGATCCAATTAAAATGTCAATTGTAGCTTTAGCAAGTTTATAGTCATCAGCAAGGTCCATCTGCATTGACTGTGCAGCAACAATATCCGATGCTGGAATTCTTCGTGTAGCTAGTCGGCAGTTAGTAATCAAGGGAATTGTATGCACATGGATAATCGCCACCGATCCGTCTCGCTGTGCGATCTGAACAACATCAGATGCCACCGACAAAGTACGCATCGATCCAAACGTCGAGATGTGTAGAGGTTTGTCGGGTAATTTCTGAAGATGAAGATTATCAGCACATGGTGTCGTTATGTAGCTCCGGTGACTCCCAGAGTCAAAAATGAGCCGCACTGTGACAGATTGACCGGAAGAGAGGTTGTGTGCAGTGGTGGTAGCGGTTAGGAGAAGCGCCTGTTCTCCTGCATTTAGCAGTGCAGATTCCGATGTTTCAGGAACTGGCAGACTCGCTTCACCTATCAACTGATCAGTTGATTTCGCAGGTACGTTGTCTGGACAAAGTGGAGTTGCGTGCTTCCCTACTGCGTTGCAGAGGAAGCATCGAAGAGACTGTATTCGTACTGGACATTGTCGTTGTTGATGATCTGGGCGCAAACATCGGAAGCACAACTTCAACTCCATAATACGACCCCGTCTCGCCTCGATTGTTGGGTATTTATCACAGACTGCATTGCGATGGTTCGCACTACAGAAGTAGCACGGGTTTTGGACGCTTTTTTTAACATCCGTTGCTGCAAAGGCTGACGTCTGTGCGAGTGAAGGCTTGGATTTGGTAACAAGTGTTATACCAGTCTGACCACGGGATGGTTCGCGGTTAATCTTGTTAACCGATGAACCTTCGAAAGGTTCAAGCTCACGGAGCATCTCGACAACACCCGTAGTATGTTTAACATATTCACCAAGTGACTTGCGAATAGACCCTATAGTGGAATCGGGACCCACACCATAGCGGCACATCAACTCTTGTACAATATTCGACGGAAATTTACTGAGAATGTCAAGTGTCAACGATCGATTGGCATCAGTATTTTCTCCATAGGTTTGCAATTGCCGGAAAATAGTCTCAATGCTATCGTACGTTTCTGTGAGCGATGATGTTGAAAACCTAGCCTGCGGCAACCGTTTTAATTGACCATACAGTGCTGCTGCTAATTGCATTGGACTTCGTTCGAATCTCTCTCGAAGTATGGCGATCGCAGTGCTATATGTTGCGTCGGTGATACTGAGGCCTTCGATAGCATGACGAGCTGGGCCACCTAACTGTTGTAATAGAAAGGCAAATTTTTCAACGTCACTGAGTCGTTGCTCATGTACATTAGCTTTGAAGATATCCCAAAAAGACCGCCACTGCAAAGGATCGCCATCGAATGACGGGAGGGTTAATTTGGGTAACTTCAGAGAGGACGGGTTGTTAAGAGTGGTAGATGCGGTTCCAACATCAATCGGCGGCACCACATTGCTACGAAGCGCTCGTCGTTCAGCTTCCATGTGTTTCCGCTCTAAACGACAAATCAATTCCTTCGCTTTTTCGGTAGTGAGTAAATATCCACTCTCTGCAGCAAACGCAGTGCGATTATATAGCTCTTCTTCTGCAGTTAATAGATTATCATCATCTATGCTCATCATCAGATTTTGCCATTGTGTATCACGATCCATCAGGGTGTTGATCGATGTTCGCATCTTTGCACAAATTTCGTTCACATCGTCCGCAAGTTGTCGACAATCTGAAGAACTCAACAACTCCACGACCTTCTCAGAATACAATGTGGTAGCAGTGTCAATGTACTCAGCAAGTCGACTTCGTACCAGACCAATTGCACTTCTGATGGGACCTGACCGCGACTTGTTCATCCTGCTGGTTGCGCCAACTTTCTGTGGTTAAAACACAGAAACTAAAATTAAAAGCACTCACCAAATTATAACGACGATTGTCCTCTTGATGTTTGTTCGACAGAATCGCAACCCGGTGCACGAACCCAATTGTGACGGAAATGTAGCAGTATTAGGAGACAGACGATGTAACGAGACACATATATCGTTGTAAATATGCATGTCCGTAAGCACAGATGTGCAAAATGAGCGACAATAAGAGTGACGTTAAGAAAGACGCCCGATTGGCGTGATGAAACTCAGCAGAGGCTGAACAAGTGAAACTCAGCAGTATGTAAATTGAGCAGAGCGAGGGGAAAAGAGAGACGACAATTCCGTAATTGTTAACTAGCCAAAAAAGAAGTGGCAGACGCAACTAATCAGATGACAAACGAAGGGACAAGAAGCAGTTACGACGCTGAACGCCTATTAATTAATGTCATTTAGAGTTACAAATTGCTTTCGATACGAAATCAGGAAAGTTATTGTTGATGGCAGGATGAAGATAGCATTGTTCGCTGTTATTCATATAAACAAAATAGGTACGTGCTATATGACGATGCTGAATCAAAGACGGACGTAAAGAGACTAAAAACAGCAGTGTAGTCGCAATGTCCACTCCGCCGGGATCACAGTTCATGTGCACATACATAACGGCGCTATTACCATCATTGAACCATTCGCAGACAGGGCCATCGAAACCCAGACCAACGGTAAGAGACACTTACACAACGGTAAGAGACCAACGGTAAGATTTCAAGACACTACTGGACAAACCCAAACTGTGATAAGTATTTCTGTGTTCGCGAAATTCTGGTAAAAATTGCCAAATTGTTTTCAATGATTTGTCGAATATGAAATAAAACAGTTAATCATTTACAACACTACTAGCAACGTTGTACAACAGATTTGTTTGTAATGTTATCGCTTCATAAAAGATGGTAACGATCAGAGACATATCAAAATTCAGTGCTAAAAACATCATAGCACCGTTTGATTCGCGAATTCAGATTTTCCAAAATTCTTTTGGAATACAATGTTTAGATGCGATACAATTTTGAGTTTGAAAAATGTCAGTGAACAAAAATCCTTATAAAATCATCTAAATTTTCCTAACAATGTTTTGGTTTTTCACAACTCAGTTTCTAAGAAAAAATTTTTTTGGGTCAAATAAATTTTAATCGCGCATGTAAATGTCTAGCTGTTGTAAATCACTAGAAGGTTGTTGTGTACAAGAACAATAAGGTAGTGGATTTCGGTTTACATTTGTAAAATATTTATGTTACAATTTATAGTTTATATTCGCTGTTTTGTTTCAGCGGAAAATGCAATCACTATCCGTCGTGCTCATTCAATTGCTATTCCACAAGAATTACATTCTTATTTGAAGTACGAACAGTTACATTCCAATGATCGTAGAAATAGTGTATATCAATTATTAAACGGGTCATCGCAACTACAACAGCGGGAAAGTCCAATTGTATTATCAAACTCTGATCAGCAAATTTCTACAGACGAAACCGGTGACAGAAGTGTTACGGCAACACAGTTAGAGAAGAAACAAATCAACCACGATTTAACCTCCCGCCGGTGGTCAACTCAGAGCGTTCCAAACTCTTTAAATATTCATATTTCTACAGCGGCGATCATTGCAAAGCTCAAATCAGTAGCAGCTCGACAAGATAGTATGACATTATTTCGGCGAAAGAAGAAATTCGTTGTCAACGCTCCTGATCCAACGTATCATGTTACATACCTCGGTAACGTAGTTACGCCGTTGGCAAAAGGAACCGGCTGCTATGAAAAAGCACTAGCGCTTATTTGGAAAACGTACTGTACTCGCTCTCGACCAGATATATCGATGAAGCTAGTCATTGCACGCTCCGGATTAAAAGCGTACACAAAAGCTCAAGGCCTTACTGAATACTGGGCACATAGGATTACATATTGTACCGCACCAGGAAACGTCGAAACGCCGAGCGGAAATAATTATTCAAGGATTTTTGTTTGGATCTATAAACATGAAGGTCAGTGATATTTGCTTGATACACTGGTATAATTGTATCAGATAAGTTGAAATAGAGTGACACCTTATTATTAGGCCAGATTGTTCAGTATTAGTGTGCTTATACAATTACTAATATGATCAATTTACAATGTGGTCATAAAACAATATTCTGATAGGCTTTTGCTCTATCGTTCAACTAATTTAAAACACAATCCAACGTATCTACAAAAATGAATATCATAAAAAATATCTGAATATCCAGTTTGCTAGTTTTCAATGTAATAAACCTGGTAACCTATAGTATGTTCCCAACGACCATTGGGTCTTTAGTTCACTGAATTGGAATAAAAATACGCAATATTTGTACCAAACCCAGAACTTTATGCAAAAGTAGGAATAACCAATTATACCAATTAGTTTCAATGATATTTTCCCTTGGTTGTACTTTTTGCTACTTTCGACTATATCCATGCTAAAAGTTCGAGGTCCGACAGTTCAAACTAATTTCTGCATCTGTACGAATTATACCTTCCGCCAGCTAATAATTGGTAAATAATGTCTTAGCTAGTCATTAAAATCTATAAGATTCTATGTTGTTTTGGTTTTTTCAAGTTTTGTTACAGTACAATTTTCACCTATTGGGAATTAACCTACCGTTGCGCTTATATCTAAACTTCATGGCGTGCAAGCATATATGGCTGGCAATATACCATAATGCCTTTACAAATTAAGGTTTGAATATATTCGCTATATCTCTGTAAAAAAATTTAAAATCCATATACATTTGAATGGCCTTATTTTCACGCAATATACGGTTATAAGGCTGATATATATAATATTGCATTGCGATTTTTCCTCTGAACATTGTAAACTTGATAAATTATATTTGCATAACATTGTTTACGTGGGGTAACTAGATATTTCTCTAGGTGACCCGTTTGCGATTTGGGTCCTGGGGGCGGGTGTGGAGGGCCTTACTTTTACGTGAGTTGAAGAGCGATAATTTGGCTTTTGCGCGCGTTTGGGGATTTTAAGTTTCTCCCTTATTGGAAAAGGTTCTCGCTTTTTCATTTTTTTTTTGGCGTTTCCAAGGAAGTTTGATTTTTTTTGGTCTCTTTAGTTTCGGCGCGAGTTGGGTATTTTTGTGTACGACGATGTTGACTTAACTACGTGCGATATCGTGAGTACAAACAGGAAAATTGCTCGTAATTTTCATCGGTTGATCCTGAGAGCGTTTGCCGCCTTTGCGGATTCCTGCGGTCGGATATGTGAAGCAGATCTTACTTTTACAGTGACACAGTTGAACTGAGCAATGCAAATATGCATATTGTGCACAGTTTGACAGAATTTTAAACAGTTACATCACTAATTGGAAAAGTGTTTAACTCGATTTATCAATATGTGTGTGGCAGTTACAAAGAAGTTTGATTTTTCTTTAGGTCTTTAAAGTTGCAGCCTGATTGGAATATTTTTGTAAACTGACTATGTGGACTTAACTACGTGCGATATACGTGAGTACAAACAGGAAAATTGCTTGTAATTTACTTAGCAGTTTCTATTTGATCACTCTACGCTGAGACTGGGTAACAACTGATTATTATGTCAGAAATTCTTCTTTTCAGTGACCAGTTGACTACAATGTCATGTGCTATTGTGCCAGTTTGACGAGATTTTTAACAGTTACATTAGCTAATTGAAAAGTGTTTAAATGCGTTTATCAAATCAGTTTTTTTTGATGGTCGTCCGTGCCCGCATACCTTATTGGTATTCTACCCCGCTATTGTTGTTTGCCATGGTAACATTTTTTGTATAGTTGGTGGCGCGTTTTATTTCGCTATGCCCAATGATTGACCTAAGACGAGATTCCAGGATACATGATAGTAAGGATAAGACGTGGCTGTTCCCCCCCCACCGGTGGGTGGTTTTTTTTTGGTTTTTTTTTTTTTTTTTTTTTTTTTTTTTTTTTTGGTGGTGGTTGTGAGTCACGTGTTGGAGATGGTGGATGGATATATGTATATATCTGTAGGTATATATGTCTAGCATACATGTATAAATATGTGAACTTTATATATATAAAGATATATGCAAATAAATACATACACACATAAACATACATATAACTTTAAATTGATCTGAGATAGATGTTGGCTTGCTATACGTATACTTATGTACACAGAAATACATGTATTTAATGTATATATAGCATACATATATGTATATTGCAAGTCTGGTGATAGATACAAACGTTTCGGCCGTACCACGGGCCTCATCAGGCGGCTATAGGCTACCGCTACGTTTTGTTTTTCTTTATTGAGAAAATTACATACATAATAATACAGATGAAGTATAATATATACATACACATATACACACACAACATATAAAGTATAAATATTTTCATTTATTCCCTTTTAGCACCATATTGATGCACCAATTGATATTTTCGTCGCCGCGCATGAACTGGGTGGTCGTAGACGAATGCTGTTATGACTACATTGCCTTCTGTCACCACACATAATATGCAACCTGGTTCACCTGTCCATCCTCGATATCCAACGACTTTGTTGAATGTTTTGAAGTGCTCCACCCGATTATCGTGTCGCTTGAAATGATCATCACCCCTGAATACCGTTTCGTAGATATTTGCTTTGTAATCGTTGATGAGACGTGAATTACCACTGGCAACGTGACCAGTATGACCATGTACAAAGTGTTTACTGAAGTGGAGAAACATAGCTTGGATGAATGAAAGTGTAAACTGATTTAATAAATTGAAATACACTGGTATATATAAACATTTCATCCCTGCCAAAGGAATCATCAGATGGCTTTACACCGTATACACGGTATTGGCTACCATTATGTTTTTTCTTTTTACTTCAAATCAAACATATAACACAGCTTAATAATATCATCATAATAATCAACATACAACATAGGGGATGATAATGATAATTCATACAGTGACTGTTTAAAAGTGTTTTCGTTCTTCATTATAAATTCCACCGCCTTGATAAATGCTTGTCGTCGTCGTTGAACCTTGAGCAAGTTTTCTTAATCTTTCGATCGCCCGTCGATGTAATCACATGTTGCTTCACATTGACGTCGAAACTCATCCACCCGGTTTTGCCAATAAGCAACTTCCTTTTGAAGATAAACGTTGCACACGTATTGTTCCATACGCTTCACGAATATTAATTCCAATGTATCGTTGACGAATCACTTTATCCAAATCGTACGTTACCAGATGTTTCATAAATCTTGCTCCCATATAATGGTTGTTAAATGTATATCCTCGATAAATACCAACCGATAAGTCCGTGTTGATATGGAATCGATAAGTTCATAAACAAATGTTCAAATACGTCGAATAGATAAACCATCTGTGCGTTCCATTTAAGACCTTTCGGTGGTTTGAGTCGAACGTTGAAGTGTAGATTTGATGATGTTTTATTGATCCATTGAATACCATAACCCATTGCCGGGTTCCATTTTTCGCTTGATCCGTTTGCCCAATCCTCGAAGCATACTTGTTGATGAGTTTTCACACAATTTAAATTTAATAATAAAACAATTGTTTCACCAACAATTGTGATAAATAATACAACACATAATGCAAGTTTGTGATCCATGGTTGACTAAAACGTTTTCCAGAGCTATTAAAGACATTTTATTCCAAAATACTTCTTTATT
>JASANE010007148.1:0-36814 GCA_030248225.1 Trileptium ribeirensis | reverse complement strand
CCGAAAAAAACGATGAACAAATAATTAGTAGGCTGCGTAATCGTCACAATGTTCTAGAAGTTTTACTTTGGATATTATAAAGGTTCAACGAATCCTAGGCATTGGTTTGTAGGAAATTATAGTGCTTAAGAGGAACGCAACTGTAGAGGAAACTGCCTAATTACGTTAAAGCAAATATACTATATATATCGCTCTTTGTTTACTAACCAAAACGGAGATTGACGAAATAATGTCTCTAAAAATGTGTTATGATTTAAACATTTGTTGAAAAATTAGTGTTGCAACTGTTCAAACATTAGAGAAATGATATGCCAGCCGTTACTTTATTATCTGTGGCGACGGCCAAATTCTTTATCCTTAGGGATATTTATTGGGTCTATGAATATCCAAATGGAGAAACAATTCGAAAATCGCATATAGATCGTGAAAGAACTTTTTGTGACATTTTTCCTGAAATGTGCCATTAAAAATACACATTCAAGAACAAAATAAAAATTGACGCTGCTGATGAAAAATGAGCTTGTTTAGTAATTATTTAAAACACAAACAATTATTTGTTTACAAAGATCATAGTAGCGACCTTATTGCTATGGGGTAGAATTATAGGTTGAAATCCAGAACAACAGTTCTAATTTCTATCTGATTCAACTGTTTAGTAATTAATTCGTCTGATGCGCATTTTATGCCACTACACAATTTGGTAACGACTACAACAAGCTATGACATTTTAAAATAAAGCATTATAGAATTAAAAATTCAATAAAAGACTGTGAACATAATATGCACCACAAGGAATTAGAAATCATAATTCGTCATCTACTATATATAGCTCATAAAAACGAACATACGAATACCGCCCCAAGCACAATCGAAATCATAAAACTTTACCTGTCAAAGTGTTAACTGTCCACTGGGTCAAAGTGTCAAAACGCACATTATGAACAGTTGTGTTGACTGAGTTTGTCATACAGCGTATGTTTGCACGTGCGTTATTAAGAAACCGAGTAACCAGGAGGTCCATGATAGGTCAGCGGATAATCAACTACCAATTATACACACAACCCGGCTTTAATTACTGGCGCATACTTGAGTTTGTCAAACATTGCACGAAACTAAATGGTTACTAAACAACAAAGTAATATTTTGTTTCAGAAATCCTAATTATATTATATATGCCCGTAATGAACTCATAAAGTTCTCAGCGTACTATACCAATGCAACTAAAATTTATCACGAATACCATTACTAAACAATGTGTGAAATAAATATGTAACCGCATTATACCAATATGTTCACTCAATATTTTGGTCGTTGCCTAAATAATTGTGTTGTGCAAGCAACAAAGTCATATAGATACACAATTTATCGGATTTTATTTTACATGACAAATAAATAATTTTTTGTAACGTCTTTACGGTTGATGCGGGTTTAAACAGCGCTAATTGAAGTCAAAATTATGTCGTGTCGATTTCGAATACGTGCTGTGACGTTTGCTGCGTTTGTTATCGTATTTGCTGCTATATCATGTGTTTTACTAAACATTTACGTTATGACGAACGAAAGTATTACAAAGCAAAAAATGCCGACTCAAAGTTTAAAACCTATAAAAGTCTCAAAGTCGGCAATCATCGCAGCAAAATCATCGGCAAAAGAAACCTGGGTAATTGTCAACGGAAACGTTTATGTTAATTTCTCAAAACATGGTGGTCCTGCCGGAAGGGGAATCCATGTTTTAATACTCAATCAATATTCCAGTAAGCATTTAAATGTTAATTGTTAAAATATCTACTGTACATCTGATAAATGCTTCGGTGTTTCCGTTGATTTTTGCTGTTATCAAAAAAGGCTTCAGACAATAGCAAACTAATGCGGCGTTCACGTTACAATGCTCCCAACGTTTGGAACTTTTGTACCCGTATAGATTGAGAGATACCCTCGACAACAGGGTGTCTTAGACACCATTTTGTTTTTTTTTATGAAATTTTTAAGCGGGATTGGCTACGGTTGTTGCAATTTTCCGACGGTGCCAAGGACACGGTGTTCCTTTGTAAATTTTATTGACGGTAAGAGTCAATCTTATCAACAAGCATAAAGACTAGCTTAAAATATCCAAAACTTTCAAAAATCGAACAACGCAATCTAATGCACAGAATTACCTACCGAAAGTGGCCACTATCAATAATGCGCGAAATAGTGGTAGCTTAAGAAATGCACGACAGCGTAAACGAATATTTTGTAGTTCCAGGAATTGGTTTACGGTGTGGATGTGACACTGACCGTCTATAGGTTAGGGTCGCGACGATAAGGGGACAAAAGTTCTTAGCAGTGGTGACGTTATAACGTGTACGTCGCATAAAGCGCGTAATATCTCAGGATGTTTATATACATTTTATGTCTTAAAGAAGCTTAGAAGTCACCATTGGGTTTGTACTGTTTTCAAAAGCTTCAGAAAATAGCTAATTAAGAGTTTCGAATATGATAGTATGTTCGTATATATTTATTTCTTGAACATGCTTAGCTGTCACAGTACGAGTTCTACCTGTTTTCAAAAGCTTCGGAAAATAGCCATCTAAGGGATTGTAATACAACAGCATGTTTCTATATTTTTGGTCTTAACTTATCTTATCTTTGATGTTGCGGTTTACTACACAATTTATATTGCCACAAATATAACACGTGAAGCAAATACAAAGCTGTTGTGCAGCAATCACAATGAGATGCGCGTAGCTAGTGGCCACTTTAAGCATATAGTTGCAACCACTCCAAGCAAAACGTAGAATGTGAACGACTATAAATACAACTACTGTGCAGTGGTAGCCACCACATCTAAGCCACGAGTGTAATGGTATCGACCATATGTACACTTCGTGCGCCATGACAACAACTATAATTACATATTTCGTGTTCTTGTAACTACCATATAATTCGTATATTATATTGTACAAACGAAATGTGGATAAGATAAGTATCATTGTACGCAGGATGCAAATATAGTTGCGACCATTTCGCACGAAATGTCGATATTGTTGTTACCATTGCACAGACAATGTTGACATAGTCGCTACCATTATAATTGTAATGTAGATATGGTTACTACCATTGCACATTAATTGTACATATCGTCGTACACTATGCAATTTTTGCGTGCAATGTTTGCAACCACATGATTAAACTGGCCACCAGCTGCAAGTATCTTAATGTGATTCCTGCATTATAATTATATGGTTTTTCGCAAGCACACAAATGGGACATATTTTAGAAGAAAAGCCAAGAAAAGAACAAGCAACATGTTAGAACCAAATCGAATTGTCTAGTGACTTATTTCTTTGAAATGTTAATTCCGAATGTTTGGAACCATTAACTCCGCATTTCGTGGTACACGAAACTCTAAATCTAAGCGACCATTTGTTTTGTCATAGATGGAAGTAATTAATGTATACTTCTCGCAATAGTAACGTCACGATGATATGTGTATGGTGAAGCAAAAAACAAGCTACCTCAGAAACACCAAGCATAAACTAATGAGTGTTCATCACAAGACCTCTCAGTCGCTACGTCACCGCAGAACCATTGAGCTATCTTTTAATTCTGGTCTAGATTGCAATGTCTGGTGACTTCAAATACTATTTTTATACGGCTCGTGGCCTTATATAAAACTAATCTGCCGTGCAGCTTAAAAATGATTTTTCCAATCCCCAGAAAAATACATATTAATGTAGTGTTTTACATTAGGGTACATAGCCAAAGGGCAATTATAACCAATGCCTATAAAATACAGTAATTTTATTTTAAAAAACATATAAAAATTTTTTAAATATAAAGGTAACTACATTCAACTACATAAACTAAAACAAAATTTGGTAACAAAATGTGAAATGAAAATATAAGAATGGACGGAAAATTTATTTTCAACAAGAAGCGATAAAAATTTGCGCCGGCAATAGTACATAGCAACATTGAGTTTAAAATTTTGGACGCCAGGAGGTCGTGCAAACTCTATAGTCTGTTATTCTACCATCGCAACAAATACGGAAAAATACACCTGTATGATAAATTATTTTGGATAAATGGCAAATTACACAAACTTATAAATACTATAGATCGAAAACGTACAGCACATATAACAAGGGCGATCTTTGTTAAATCTATATAGCCAGACAAATCATTATCTATTCAAACAATTGAAAACTCACAACGTAGAAATGATTCATTAAGACACCATGTGTTTCAAAAAAATGAATAACATTCCATTTAATTCAATATGATCTTTATAAAGTAGAATCTAGGAATCCAAACCCGTTACAATGCCATGCGATAGCTTCGGTTCATTGACGTTGAGGCGACACTCCATTCACTTACGCCAAAGGCCTGACCATCTAAAGAACTCGTCGTAACAGATCTGTTTTGCAAGCGTTACAATGTCAGGCGATAACTTTGGTTCATTGACGTTGAGGCAACACTAAAATTCACTTACGCCAAGGGCCTGACCATTTAAAGAACTCGTCGTAACAGATCTGTTTTGCAAGCGTTACAATGTCATGCGATAGCTTTGGTTCATTGACGTTGAGGCCACACTCCATTCACTTACGCCAAGGGCCTGGCCATTTAAAGAACTCGTCGTAACACATCTGTTTTGCAAGCGTTCCAATGTCATGCGATTGCTTTGGTTCATTGCCGTTGAGGCAACACTCCATTCACTTACGCCAAAGCCCTGATCATCTAAAGAACTCGTCGTAACAAATCTGTTTTGCAAGCGTTACAATGTCATGCGATAGCTTTGGTTCATTGACGTTGAGGCAACACTCCATTCATTTACGCCAAGGGTCTGACCATTTAAAAACTCGTCGTAATAGATCTGTTTTGTGCTATTTAAATTTGCTTAAGCTTAGTTTTTGTGTTAGGTAAATTTTATTAATTTTTAGTTCTGTATTTTATAAAATTTGCATAAATTTTTGATTGAGTTTACTTAAATTTAGTTTTTTCTGTTGGGTTTGCTTAGATTTATTTTTTGTGTTGCTTACTTTTGTTTAAATTTAGTGTTACTGTTTTCATAATTTTTCTAAATTAATTTTTAATGCACTATTAAGAATTAGTCGGTACGCTGGTACCTTTGTGTTGACAAACGCAGCATCCCGAGAAAATTTCAGTGATATGTTATGTACATAATTTTTGACTTGAACTTAGCGGTATATATTTGAAAAACGAAAAAATGCGAGAAGCAATTAATTAGCTTTTTTAAGTCAAAAGTTAAAATTTTGCAATTTTTGATAAATGAAAATATTTACTAAAGTAGAAAACAGATCAAAGACTACTTTTGAGTTTTAGGTGAAAAAATGGCGTACCACCATTTCGACGTTTACGTTCCTGGTCAAGATGCCGAACTTGTTGACTTTATCGACAGCGTATACAAGGGCCGAATTGTTATTTTCACCGTTATAGACGACGCATCTGCGCAATTGGGGAATTCTACAAGGTTGAAAATATCTAAAATGGGTATGTTCGCTTGAACAATTTCTTTAATCTGACATTGTTTCCCAAATATAGCTGTGTGTTTATTAGTTGCGCATAGTTTATGTATCTGTAACCGATGGAAAACTCTGTTTCATATAGCTATGATATAGTTGATAGCGTCACCCGGTTGCCACATCGATTTCACTTAAACGAAGCCTTAGGGTTTGCGTGATTTCCGCAGTAATGACGAATCGAATAATCAGTACCAACAGACCGTTTAACGTAGACTAGCGAGTTGCTGGCTTTATGAAGATGATCCTATTCGACCGTATTGAATGTCCAGGTATCCAAATGGATAACAAAAAGTTCCCCCTGGTCCGAACAGAGTGTGCATTATGCCTAGTTATAGTAGGTGGTTAGTCGTCAACTGCTCGTTTCCTATCTACAGATTTATGGTAGACCTAAAATTTCCATAACATTTACCCATGTTTCTTAACCAAAGTTCTTTCAAAATTTTTCATATAATTTGTTCCTCTGAATGGGCAAACCAATCCATTTCGGGTGTCCTCACTCGATTATTTGTTACAGATTCCAATTGTATTTCGGTAACCTGGTTTCGCTCAAGAAATCCCAAGTTTAGGCATTTATGGCGTACATTGTTGACATATATGAATTGGTGATTTTTTACGGAAAAATACTGGTTGCCTTCCTAAAAAATACTTGGTTTATTATTAAAATTATGCACTCAATTTTTTGCTAAAATTCGTGTGAGTTTATTTGTGTTTTGCACATATTTGCACACCGTGCTTTACAGCTGACAAAGCTGATAGATTTTTCAACATTTCCGAAGTGATTGCATTTTAACATTAAACTAAACAGTTACAGATATATAATTAATGTGCCAGCTTTTCTATAAGTGTAACAAGTTCTGAGAGATTTGGGATCTTTGAAAATATTTACTGCCGTGCTTACCGCTGAAATATCCTGCTGTTTGATTTTGCATTCGCAAAGCTATAATTTCATAATTGGTCCAGATACCATGGTTGTTTATAGCGTGTTCAGCTTGCTGACGCATTTATAGACTCACACACTAAATGAAAATTCAAATGTGCTCATGTGTGAACAACGCTACCGGAAATCTGCCGTGATCGCTATGAGTCTTGAAAACTAGTTCGTATTGTTTTTCAGTGTAATACTTGTTGTATTCATACAAAAACCTTACACACTATTTACTGATATCTGTATCAAGCTTTGGGTTTGAGAACTAAAGTATTGATTATTTGTCTGGATCGATTCACAACTATGTTACTACCATTGTTAAAGTATTTCCAATATTCACAACATTGGTCATTTGTCTAGAGCTGGGTTTTATTTCTTTAATGTATTTTAAGAGCCACAATGTTGTATCCTGACGCTTAGAAAGCTTTCTTTTGTCTTGTTACGAAAACAGGATGCTTTATTTGATGTATTCAGAGGAAATATTATGTTAGGATTTGTGATTCATGTTATCATTCTCCTCCCTAAGTAATTATCAGCAGTACCGTAATCGCGGATAAAATATATTAAGATTGGTGCCAGCAAAATTCTAACGTGAGATCATAAAATTCTGATAAAACCATTACCATCCAAATATAAAGTATTGTACCTCGTTATCTCAACGAGTAAAAACTGTTCTGTAGCTTCTGACACCGAGATTATTCATTATTTTACTGCACTTATGCACGTCCTAAACTAAATATAAAGGTTCGAATATCGAAAATAATTATATCACAGGGCAAATTGTAGATTTTTCAATACAAATTCGAGGAAAAGCGAATGTAAACTTACCGTTTGTTAGTCAACTGAAGAGAAAGTCAGACTCTCAGTTACATCAGTTGTGTTAGAAGCCTTGTCAATGTTGCATTTTTATAGGATTTCCTGTATTCTTCACGGAAATTGCAGCACTATTTTTTCGTAGCGCCCTATGTAAACCTAAACCAATGTTAACTAGTACATGTATTATTTTAAATGCTAGTCCATTATACGTTTAAACATAATTATCATATATGGTTACGGTTGCATGGTTGATTGAGAAAAGATGACTGCAAAGCTACCACATTTATTTGTGATCTACTGCAATATCTATGTTTGTTACTTATATATAGTTTCCCTTTATATTTTTGCCAGCGGGTTCGTTACATCGCTGCGTGTGTAAGAACGCCCAAATTTATCAAATACATTTTTGCTTATTTTACACATGCAAATGATACATTTTACGAATACACTCTTTGCTGTCAGAAATCAGGTCTTAACGTGAAGGTGCGTAAATATTATAAAAGACCCAACATGCAAATAATTTATGTTATCTAAATCTATCTATGATATTCTGTTACATTATCAATAACACGTACATACAGATTATACAAAGAATGCAACTGCAAGCATAGCATACCTGACACCTTGCAAAATTTTCATATTTTATAGCGTATTTTACACCATACCATTACGCTAGTTATTCTAACTTCGAAGTAGTTTGACTCCGATTTTCAGGCTGATGTTGGTGGTGGTTCTATTTGTTTCATTTCGGCAATATTTTTTTCGTATTATTAAATGAGGTTTATTTCTATGATCGATTTTGCTTCGTCGGTCATGAAATGGCCGATGAATTTAAATTCATTCACTTCGCTCGGTATGTCGCTGTTGTTCAACACAGTGATGTAAACATTTCCCTTCACGTTAGACGTCGTCATTATTTTGCTGTGTTCAGTGCCATTTTCATTTTCCTAATTTTGTGTACCAACGGCTGACGATGTTTTGCCCAAAAATAGAGTAGAATATTCACACTACCAGCAATCGGATCGCTGTCATTTGAAAATGAAGGTTACATATTAATGTGTTTTCTAGAGATAACATGCCTTTGAAATTCTCGAGGGCTCTAGTCACTATCGCCTTCAGAAACACGGTGAACAGACGAGCTGGAGTAAACAAGCCTGTTTGGCATGTGGTATGTTGTCCCATCCTGGTGACTTCCAATTACACGCACATCAGATGGCCTCTTCCGCCTCACTCCTTAGCAGAGTTGGTTCTGTCTGATCTTTGTATCCACTCATTTTGATGTTCTCTCGCAGCGACACTAGTAGGTTTTCGTGTGGCCTGACGCTATGGTTGGGTAGTTCGCTTGCATGTTTCGTTCTTCTCTTCTGCGTGTCTTCTATCATTGTTTTAATATATACTTTACAATGTTTGTTCGTTATAATAGGGACCCTGCGGATCTTGTGCGCACCTTTTATCGTCAGTTTACATATACTGTCGTGCAAATTCTTGATGTTATTTTTGTTAAACCGTTTCTTATATACTTTTGCATGCACCTACCTGTCTTAGCTTCCTTTATTTCCGCATTTACTTATTTGTCAGTCTTTCCATATGTCGCCTTACTCTAAGCGCTCATGTGTCTTTTCGCTTTCAGCTTCCGCCTTTATTCGCATTTCTTCACTAAATTTAGCCTTTGCTCCAGTGCTGCAGTCTTCTATTTTCTGACCAACACTAATGCTGCAACTTCGACTGTGTCGGCAAATTTATCGATCGTCTCTTACTACTTATGCCATTTCAGTGACCTCCGTGTGCCGAAAGGATATAAATCTCTGTGCCGATTGGCCTTGGACATTTATTCTATAATATAGCTGGCATAGTGTAGCTAAATATGATTGATCTAAATGTTTATGATCATATCTTCTGAAGAGTTGAAAATACTTCAATGTTCATTCATGTTTGCCTAATTTTTATGCAAATATGACAGTTGAAAATTAGGTATAAAAATTGAGCAAATAAATAACAGAATCTCCCAAAAAACTTTCGATTGAACGGCAGCGATAGTTGAAAATTACAGTACGTTTCAAAACTCAAATAGTAAACTATAATAGCGAGATAGTAATATCAATGAGCAGCTTCACAGTGTAACAGTGTACATCGTGATAGAAAGAACTTAATTTACAAAAAAAAACAATCTTAAAGGAAAAGTATACGAAAGAACTTTTTTTGCGAAAAATAATCTTAATGGAAAAGTTTACGAAAGAACTTAATTTACGAAAAAGAATATTAATGGAATACAAAAAAGCGTGTTAACCTTATATATATGTTCAATAGATCTGTTTAAGCTTTTAAACGCCACTCGTGGGTAAACCTCTAAAATACAGCTCACCCCCTCCGATTTAGCTTAACCTTGCTGATATGTTACAAATTGTTTTGTAAATATTAGCGTAAGACACCACAACCGTAATGGAAGAAATGATATACAAACATTGTTACTATATACGTACCGTAATATATTCATATATAGTGGGCGGCAGTATCTGGTTTATGGATGAATATTTGGGTGTGGTATTGGTACTAACGAAGTACTGCGTTCGAGCTCATCCTGCAGTAATGTTTTAAAGTAGTTTGCTAAATATAATCTGATAGACGTTTTTTGAAAATTCATCTCATTTTATATATCACTATTAGGTGGCAATGTTGCAACGTAGGAGTGTTATCGTTCGAACTGCCATTAAAGCTACTACAGACATGTGATGCACGCTGACACAGAAGTATATCACACGTTGTGAAATTTTGCGGAAGTCGGGAGTTAAAACTAAATTAGATTTAAAAATACATTTCATTGGTTTAGTAATCCCAAACAATAAAAACATGTTATGACAGTGTATATATGATGCTGAAAATGTTCGGTTAATCGCTAGTACGCATGGTGCAGTGGTTATGATTGTTTTTCTTTAAAAAGAGTGTGCCATGTTGGAAACCAGTTTATGTAAACGCTATATAAGATAAGAATTACATTTGGAGCTGAATAAAATCGTGGGCACTAAATACTGCTGTGACACATTTCTATTAATGAAACAAATGATCCTGAAATTCACGTAAAATATCAACAAAATGTTAAGCTTTCAACTGCTATGCTTGTTTTTGTTTTACTTTTCCTATAGGCAGCACTCAAATCAACAATCTCAAATTTCGTTGCAATTGGATATTTGTTGCTTATTTGGGTGCCGTACCAAAACGAAAAACAAAAACAACATACGAGTTACATGAATCGATATCATGTCCCAGCGAAAAACAAAAATCGGGCAATGCTTTGACAGCCAACATTACGGTGATGCTGCGCGAAGAAGTCGATATGGGGCATTGTGCTTGGCAAAGGGGTTTGACATGTGTCACAGAACCTCATACATCGATTTACCCAAACAATTTAGAGATACCACGATTGAAGACGCTACGAGTAGAAGCCGTGTCTTCGCCAACCGAGGTTTCAGTTGTATTAAACGGCAATGTACAATTCAATGTTACGGGAGAAAGTGGTGGCAGAGGACTTCACATATTAGTGATCGATCAATATACAGGTTAGACCAAATCACATCGTACCGCTGTTTTATATTCAGTGCATGCGTATATATTATATTTATAATTACGATCTTTGTTCAACGTGTCATAATGTTAGTGTGATTGTACAGTGTCATAGTGTTTAATTGAATTTTGAGCAGTGAGTGGAACGAGCGTAACGAAGAATTCTCATTTGCCAGAGTGGTAAATTTCGACAGTGTGACTTTTTAGGTTTTTGGGGCGACAAGCATTATTTAACTTTGTCTGGGCGGATCGACTCGCCCTATAGCTCATTTAAAAGTTTAAAATCTCTATTTATGCCCTTTAGTTAGACGTGAAAATGGATCCCTACTCCTTCCGGCCGTAAAAGTGGGCCCAATGGCCTCAGTCGACGCAAAACGGGTCGTACAAAAATATTATGAATCGTATCTCGACAATTACTGCAGATATGTGAGCCCGATTATACTCAGTTTGTGTAGAAAATATGCTCTATAAGATTGCATATAATGCTTTTTGCTACAAGGCTTTTTGTCAGTGCAAGATTTGGAACAAAAAAATTTAAGTGGGCCCACGGGACCCCAAATACCAGAAAATGACAATATCTCCGCAACTACTCGAGCGATGTGGGTGTTATTGTGCTCTCATATTCTAGAGCAATTCAGTCTGCATAGCTGCGCATGGTATAGTGCTATTGCAAATATTTATGGTGCTAGGTTGGGTCAGCGTGCGTTTTTGAATGGGCACATGTGACACAAAATAGACGAAAACGTCAATATCTCCACAGTCGCTGTATCAGCGCTATTGGTCTAATTTCGTAATCATTTCACCCTCTAGATTGCGGCGCATAAAGTGTTGCAATTATCATTATTTTCTTTTAAATGGACATGCGAGGCAAAAATACACGAATATGGCAATATCTGTACAAACAAACGCACGAGCTACATGGGCGTCGATGAGCTCATTTGTAGTGCAATTCACCCTCTGAATGGCTGCATATAGTATGTTTACATTACGTTGCTTACGTTGTAATTACTTACGCTGCAGGGTTGGGTCAAATGGGTGTTTCAGTAGGTCCTGAAGCCCAAAATAGACTAAATGTCAATATTGGCGCAACCGCTCGAGCTATATCGACATTGTTGGTATCGTTTTGCAAATCAATTCACTTTGTATATTACTGCATATGTTATGCTGGTATTTTCATTGTTTGCGCTGCTGTGTTGGGCCAAAGCGGGTTTTTGAATGGGGCCCACGAGACATAGGAAAAACTCAATATCCAGGCAACCCTCTGGATATTTGGCTAATATTGGTTTGTTCTTGTGAAGCAATTCATTCTCTGTGTAGTTGAAATACGCAATAAGAAAAAGTACGCAATAAACGATATCTAAATGCGCAACAACCGGTTATATCTCCTCTACTAATCAAGCAACATGGTCGATATTCGGCTCTTTTTGTAAGTTGCTGCTTAATATAGCTGTGTAGTTCTATCATATTCAACACTCAGAATTCACCATCTTGTCTACGAGACAAACTACTAGTCTTAATACTATATATTATTGCTCGTGCAAACTCAGTATTGTCTACTCGTTGTGGCTGTAGCTCTATCAGCGGTAAAATATGAGCCTCATTTAAGTATGGTCACAATTACGATGTCGTTATTATATACATGTCATAAAAGCAGAAGCTAGCTATAAATTGTATAACCTCGACTGTAGAAAAATAATTTTCAGCAGAAATTTCTAAGATTAATAAAGATTGAGTATTGTTTTTTTGAAGAAATGTGTCACAGCAGCATATTAAATTCCCGATTTATCCAATTCCAAATATTGCAAAGCGTAGGTTGAGTAGAGCATATGGTAAAAGCACTGAGAAAATATTTGGATCCCCTTTCCCCCTAAAAAAGACCATTTAATCACGCTCAGCTCTACTGCATTCAACATTTTCAAATTTATGTGTTACCACCAACTGCTGTGGATTCGCGGATTTTGCTGTCTGAGGTAACAAGCATTGTACTCTCCTGTATCTGTAAGCAGAGCCTTACCTATAGTTTCGATCACATAAATTATATAGCTTTTGGGCTGCTAATAAATGCATGCCGCTTACAAAAAATAATTTACTTTGAATTAATACTGAGACACGGGAAATAATTCATCGTGAACCAATTTATACCACAATTAAATGAACACTACAAGTGGTTTCCATTAACTTAAAAATTATTTGCCATATATAACATTTCGTCAATGAAAATTCTCCGATGAGAGCTTCCGACCCGAGCATTTGGTGTAAAAGGCGCAAGCAGCAACCATTCTGATGTCTGATTTGATGCATATGAACCTTGCTGCTGTTTCCATATTACACGCGGAAATATAATATGATATTTACAGCATATTAACAAATATAATGTATACGAGATTGATGAATACTGACTTCTTCTTAAATGTTCAATGAGGAATGCAATTTCAAAGCGTCAATCGGCGCAGTGGAAATTACCTTTAGAGTCACATCGCAGGTCGGTCTTCGTTTTTGAAGGGCGATTGGACGACATCGTTCAAGGCTTAAAACTTGACCCTTTTAAGAAATGTGTATTAAAATTGTTAGCATACTCCATAAACAACTGGGGGAAGTGCTAGCGGTTTTATACATAGAACTCCGTGACATAGCGTAATTATGCAGAGTATGACAAATGTCGAAAACAGTGTCACATCGTGATCGCTGTGACAAAAACTGTGAATATAAGCGAAATGTTAGAGTGAAAACATTGTTTGAATACGTTATCCTGTATTAAAGTGATCGGCGGCTTAACGCTGGTGGTAGAGAACAGGCGAGCAAAGCGAGCAAACTTTAGAGTACGCTGCGTTGACATTTCACTGTATTATTATGTAACATATATTAGATGTAGATATATGCAGATATTTTTGCCCAGTGGCGCAGAATGACAAAATATGTATGGTCGTTATAATGGAGCTAACTAGCTGGATGAAAAAACCTGTGCGAGTGCATCTGTATAGAGATAGATATGTTGTACTCACTTTGATTTGTCTTTATGATGCCGTGCAGGAATTTGCTGTCAAACCCGTATTATATATCAAAGCAAGCCACTGGACATGAATTTGGTAATTATTTTGATGCAATGCCGACATTATGTCTATATTAAATGCACTAATTTAGGATTGAACTACATCAAGCATTTGAAAATACAACTGAATTGTTGTGTCAGTGGTTGATAGGAAATATAACTGTGTTACGAACAGTTGGTTGCAGGTTCAATGCTCGCTATACTGCTCTTTTTTGACCCTTTAGAATACTTTTTCGGTTTTTCTCCAATTTCTGTAAACTTGGTTTAAAATAGATAAAATAGTCATCCATCCTCGTTGCTTCATATATAGCGACCATGCTTCAAAACTTTAATTTCTATTAAGCACACACTAGCGCGCGACATTCGTCTTCACCGATATCATTCCTATACGATCATGCTAGTTTTTATATTTATATGTCAATTCTTTATGTGCTGTAAACAAATGTTAGCAAACACACAAATATTTCTGTTACCAAATGTCGCTATGCACCAGTGATACATATATCATGTGTCATGCTTCTCATTGCAGCTACATCAAACTTACTTAGTGTGCTGCCGGCCCGATGGTAGCAGATTAAGCACCATGACTATTTTTTTAGTTTTTATGGCACGGTCGTTAAATTATTGCATTGTTTCTTGTTTTGCCAGACTGTGTGTCGCACGTCGTGCCACGGAAGCTACAAATCTATATCAAACTATGTGATTGCTTAATCAGATCAATTGATGCTAATTTTTAAATTAGTAGAATATGCATAAGATAAACTGCAATGTTTGATGTTACGTACGTTCCAAAAACGCCTCCGAAAAAGTCAAAATCAAGGCAAGTCTGTAAGGTTAAAACACATATCATAGTGATTTTATTGATATAACATGTTGACCTATAAACACATTTCTGACACATTTCTTTTAAGAAACAAGCGGTCAGGCTCATACAAAAAGTTCGGTGCGGCTACTTGCGTTTAGTCAGCCGAACTTGCTTATGTCTTATAGCATCATTGTACGAAATGTGAATCTTACATTACAAACTTATACTGTGATGATAAACATTTAGGCAGCAAATTATACTATCGAGTTTTCGATTTACACATGCCAAATCATGACGTTGAATTTATGTATTTCATTGATAATCTGGAGAAAGGATGGATTGTGATATTTGTGGTGAAAGATGATGCTTCAAATAATTTCGGAGCGGCTGCCAGAAAACGTGTTATTGAAATGGGTTAGTGCGCATAAATTTAAAGTATTATTGATTATTATGGTTGAACGTAGATTGCGCGTAGTGCTTAATTGCAAAATCAAAATTTATATTCGCTATTGCTAAAGTTAAAAATTGCTAAAGTTGACTGGCTACGGTTTCATACACCTGTTAAACATCGAAGTGTTTTGACATTCATATTTTGACTGAATGTTGTTACTTTTGCGAAAAGTCACACATATCACCGCCTTTTGTTTGCCCGCAACAGCGATAAATGTTTGCAAAACACGCTTGATTCATCCTCCATGGACGGCACAGCGATGTGATGCCTTGTTACACTCCGCAAAGTATTTAAAAAACCTTGTGTTTACCAAACGCGAGCCTTTTGTTTTTGTAGCACCTACATATGTCACATCAATAGTAATATATTAACAAAGTAACTTCCTGCTGACAATGATAACTGGTTAGCTGTTCAATATTTTTTGATTTTTAAGAGAGCCTAACTTTTTTGTAGAGGGCAAGATAGCTTTGCTTAAAATATTTAGAAAATGTCGCCAAATTTTACGAAAGTGGTAAACAAGCTTTGTTTCAGCAAAATATTGCTCCAAAAATTATGTGAAGGTTGGCAAATTACTAAGTCTTGTATGTTGTAATACAAAAAATTATAGATGTTACCGACATAATTCCAAATGTAGAAGCTAATTTTTATGTTGAATTTGTGGAAATTAATCTACCTGGAGTAGGCAAAATGAATGAAAATATGGGTTACACAAATCCATGATCAGAAATTACAGGTGGAAATACATTTTGCTCATACAATATTATCAGCAATTTTCATTTTACAATAAGATTGTTTAAAATTTACTTATCTAACATGTGCAAAATAACTCCTTCTGCTGCGTACTGACAGGAAAATTTCAGAAACACTATAAAACACATAGAATTTCATAATAACAGGGAAAATCGTTGGAAAACAGAGGCAAACATTGAAAATGCTATGAAACTGGTATTTTATGCATACAAACGCGCTGAGGTAAGATTTGATTTGAATAGCCCTACTGTTGCAGTTTAATGCAAAACACGAAAATTTTGTGAAAACATAAAGAACATGCCAGATTACGAGCACTTCAGGGTGCTAATAGGTCATCGGTGTCGAATCAAGATTTCTATCATAAAATAATCACGAATCGGAAAATCGATCAAAGTTGGAGCTAAATTTTTATAATGTGTTAATCTGTGTTAATTATGAACTGCAGTGTCGATTTGTTACCTAATGTCATTTTCTGGCTTAACGAAATGGCTTGCATCTGTAACGTAAGTTGCTTTTTGAACGGAGTCAGTCAACACAGGCAAGCCGGGAGCTGGGAATGTGAATCTGAGTTTTTCTTTGAACTGCAATGTTTGATGCCGAAGAACAGCTCCTGAATTTACAATACCTGAAGCCAAGATAATTTTCGATTTATGCGTGCACTATTTACATAACACATATTTTATGTGTATGTATTTATTTATTGGAACCCTTTAGCAGTATAAGTTGTTGCAAAATCTCTAAGTACAGAACAGTTAGCACATATAACAGTGTTGTTTTCGCCGGATAATTTAGCTAACTAAATTTGATAGCCGAAATTTTGTTCACACTGGCATTACACCGTTGTGAAAAAGTTTTCAACAACATGTCCCAATGGATTGACAAGGTAGACCCCTGGTGGTCATCTAACCCTATTCTTGTTATGACATTACACAAATTGGCAAGTACTATAAACATTCAGAAGCACGACTTTCACAAAGCTTACATGGTATTAAATATTGTACTTCCTACGATATGAATGAAGAATGGATCTTCTGAATCTAAAAAAGGAAAGAAGCCATGATTAGGATCTTTCTGGATCCCGGTCAGTAGGTCAGTAACAAGCTAAGGTCCGAGCAGAATGTTGGCTACGAACAGGAATTTCAACTTGCGTTGGACAATATTTCGTAGCACGGCTTGGAGAACAAATGCACAACTCCCTCTTGACAATTTTGTTACCTAAGCAAAGCCGAAATTATACTATAAGTCGACAAATGGATATATATATATAATCTAAATTCTAAAACCAATGTTCCAACCCATATCCAGCGTCATATTAAAAAATATTGAGAATTGGCTCAAATTTCTAAGCAATGGCAATGTGACAGCCAAAGGAATTATAATTTTTTTCTTAAACCAAATTTCTGAACTCGTGTCATAATCAGTGATATTATGCAGTACCTGTATATTATAAAACAGTTGGAGAATTTGATGAAATTGGAACTGTTCGAATGTAAAATTATAAGATGTGTCTCTGGCCCTTAGCCAGCTGTCACGTCCGGATACCATAGGTCAAATTTATGACTTGCCCCTAGAAGATTTAGTTAATATGTAGTAATGTCGGTTCCTAGTCATTCGGAAACCGGAAATTCGTTAATTTAGCGGATTTTCGGAGAAAAATTTGACATGGGCCCCATGATCAGGTCATCTTGTGGGAGGGGCACGGTCAAGCACTGCACAAACGGAAATCGAATACCATTATACACTATCAATACCTGAAAACAACATATTATACACACAATATAAACAATACAAAAAAGAAGTATGTACATTTTAGTTTTCTAATTTTTAATTTAATTTTTATATGTATAAACGGTTTCCGGAGTCGTGTAGTACAGCTAGTGCTGTTCAAACGGTCTTGTCTGCTTGGATCTTCATAGTTTATAAACAACCGAGGTTTTTCAAAAAACTGTTTGTAGGGGTTCATCAGTTTTGCATAACCAAAATTGTTTATATTACAAGTTAGCCAGTATAGTGGCAGGAAAATCGACCATTATTTGCACGAATATTTGTAACTACTGACAACTGGGCAGCATATTAAGCCGGACGTGTATTATTTTATTTATTCATGTATGTGCCGGTATATTGGTGTTTATGTGTCTCTAATGGTAATATACTGGTGAAATCGCATAGAGCGGTAGTGATGGACCACCGTATGTATTTTTGTTTTCTGGAAAATAAGCATATGATAGTAGCAAGTTATTGGAATTATCGATATTCGCAGTTAAAAGCGAGAATCATTGCAGACATCTTGGTCTACCCTGGCTAATGATGTAAAAGTTGTGATTGTAGTATTAGTCGCAACGATAGAACCTTTTAGAAAGTTCTAGAGGTCAGGTACACGTGATTGGATAAATAAACTATTGCATCAGAAATAGGCTGTTAGGGGCCTCAACGCCGGCCAATTAGAAAAATTAGAGTCGAAGTGAGCCCTACCACTATGAACGGATGAGCGAGTTTGATTTATAGCATGACCAAACACTGTGCGATCTCACATACAAAGATCTTATGAGGTTAAACTTATATAGTCGTTTTGATGGGACGGTGCAGGAAGGTAGCATATACCGGATTCACATCACCGGAGTGCAGATTTTCGATGTACGTCAATCCCGTAGTGTGCTTCATTTCCAGGCGACTCTACACTGCCTACATGTATTCGGTGCTTGCTGCGACTTATAGACTTGTAATTATGGACTGTAGGTTATCTTAAACATTAAATCACGGCAAACAGTCGTAAACATCACAAGAATAATTAATTAAAAAAATTAAATGTAGTCAAAATTCAGTGCATGCTTCAAGAAATTTTAAGATTGATCAATAGTCAGCGCACGCCTTACAAAGTTATAAATAATTTGATTGGTTCCCCTAATTAAGGAGGGGTGACCTGATCAGCAGCAGGTTACTATGTCACACCTAGGTATTTAATTGCTTATTATAATATATCTTACAGTAATTCTCGTTGTTTTTTCTCGTTATGATTGTTTCCACGATTGTGCATGTACGATCGAAAGGCCGCTATTGGCAATCACAGGTGAGATTGCACCGAGGATTCCCGTATATACACGTATCACATATGTATTCATGCATTTTGCCCAAAGCACGCCGCGTGAGATCTCACAACAAGTTTGGGAAATAAAAACATACTATGCATGCTTGTGACCTTTGGTAGATTCGCAATCATGTTATACCCAATATGTATAATATTGCTATAGTTAATACAAAAGTAGGAAATTTTATGAAGGGAATAGGAGAATACCCTTAAGTGTCTAAATTTGGGAATTCAGATTCTATAAAGAATCTTATGCAAAAGCTTCAATAAAAGTTCAACGAAATTCGTCAATATAAATGGTTTTAGAAAATCCAGCCAGAATTTCTCAATTTTTTCTCAGAGTTCATGTTTATTCGCAATTCGTACATTTATATGTTAGGTAACGTTTTAAAATTGAAATACTTTAAAAGCTTACCAACATTATAATAAGTGCGGTCATAATTTGCCATTCATATAGAAGTAGCAAAAACATAATGTAATGCGATAATTAGACCATTACTCAGAAACCTAAAATTTTTACACAAAAAGTGTATTTACGTTGTTTTCCGATTTAGAACCTATCTTAGAGCGAAAATCATGATCCAACACCGGTGACCTAATTGCCCCGCTAAGCGCCCATACTCTGGCTTATTACGTATTTTCAACTAAGTGCCGCAAGTTTCTAGTATTATAATATAGAGTTCCAACGTTAGGACATTTTGCGCAAAGTTCTACTCAGCACGTATATGTTAGCAAAATACAAATTTGTGCATAACCCTCGACTTTTGACCCAATTTGTAAGATTTTCATCATAATTTAGCGAAATTCTATGTGTGTAAGTAATGTTCCTGAATTTTCGTCCTAGTATATAATAAACTGGCACCCGAATAGAAAACTAAAACATTGAAATTCTGAAATTTCCTTATTTATTTTTACTAACTCTAAACATTTTTAGAATTTAGAACAACAAAATAGTTTATTAACAAAAAGCATACTAACCAGGAAGATCAGCATAATGAGGTTTGCATCGGGCGTTAAGACCGTCATAGCGAGCCTATATTCTTATGAGAACAGAGTACTGATAAATATTTTGTCAAGGATACATAGAAATATAATTTAATTATGTTTTGGAATTCATGAAAAATGTTAATAAAATTATTTAAGTTTATTGAAAAAGTCCACATTTAGGCAGAATGGATATGGTTTTTGTTTCCGTACTATTTCGTGTATTCTTTAAAAGTTTAATATTGTCTATAGTAACGGTTAAATCTATGACAATAACATTTTTCTTGATTATGAAAACCGAAATGACAACCAATAAACCGGAACCTAATCGTTTATATTAACTATTATAAGCAGTATCTAGAGCTACACATAATGATCGTTGATTTGTTCCGTAATAACATGTTTTACTATGCCCTGTTTAAATCAGTGTTGCTGTATCTAAATGTTATCAATAAAATACTGCAACTAACGTATGAAATAACGAAGTCTCAGTTTTTGAACAAAGGGTATATTTTATTTTATGAAACGCAGTGATCCTACAGTTTTGCGGGCGCTGTACGCTGATAAATGTGTGGTTTCTGTGTACACGTAAAAAGAGGAGCTAGCACAATTGCACAACTTTCATCTATACACAGCGCACTCTGATTCAGGTTCGATTCTTGAAAATACGACAAAACTGTATTCACAATACACACTAATTTATTTGCGCACAGGAATGAATAATATTGGATTGGTTACTACCATTTATATAAAACTCTATCTTATCATCAGTATTAATCGCAATAGGTAGTCAAAAAGTGTTTGAGCCTGAACAGTGTTGTCACGGAATGCTTTTCAAAATTATTGATATTTCTAAGCTAGTGAGAAAACGCAAAGTATTGTATTTATGGACAGGATTGATTAATATTGACGTAAATGGTCCTGTTTGTATTAAAATTGTACATGCTTAAAGTCCGCAAACCAGGGTGTTATTGGGCCATTAGTGGAGTGCTAGAGCCAGTCGGCGTGAAGACGCAGGTCCCCAGGAGGAATATATTTTTGAAATTTTTTGCGACTGAAAAATTTTTGGGTATTTTTGCCGCGATTTCCAATTTGCCAATTTTCCCCCATATTTAACAATTTACATTGATTTGTGCTCATTTTTCCCAATGTTTGCCTTTTTTGTAAAAAATCAGCCTAATATTGGCAAATTTTTCCACGCGTCTTAGGCGCGGGATGGGGTGCGAGAGTGCGGGTCTTAGGAGATTCAGGGTACCTCTGAGACGGACCGGCACGACACCTCGAGAGGATTCTAGCCTTAAGAAATAATCCCCTAATAAGCATGTATGTTTAAAATATAATCTTTAGTATTAATCGTAATAGGTAGTTCGAGAGTATCTGAGTTTGGATGGCGTTGCCACTGGATACTTATTTTAACAGCAGTGTCAGCGTTTGAAGAAAGCGTCGACAGCGACAATAAAAGTTCTAAAACTTTTTTCGAGGAGATGTCTTGTCCAGAAAACAGGAGCGTATGGTCAAATACAGTGAAAATTGTGGCTACGATTGAGTTAAAACATCGCTCAACGGAGACAACTTGTTTTCCGAATGTGCCTTCCGAATCAAATAATGTGACTAGCAAGATTATTTGTGCTAATAACAATAAACAAGACAACTCTATAGACTGTACGTCTTTGGTAAAACGAAAACAATTTTGTGGAAAGTATGAAGGTTATGCCAGAAGCATTTGCAGCTGCGACATTGATGACTGGCTGGTCCCTGGGATTAAGCTAAGGGATAAAGATACAAGTAAACTATAATACTATAATTATTTTTAATATATTAAGTGAATTATATAGTTAATTCAAATTAGCAAATAGTGAAACTAGCTAAAATAAAGTTGCTTTTTGTGAAATTTACTATTTTTGAGTCTGATATTGTACTATCACTGTATAAATTTTCGTCGCCGTGTTTTGGCTTCTGTTCATAAATTAATCATACATGCTCAAGGTCCGATGTCCCAGGAGGATAGCCAGGGTCCTCTGGGTGATCGGCTTTGACCCTATCTTGGAGAAGTATTAGCGACTGGTAGCGAGTATGCGGCGCCGTCTGAGTTTTGCGCCCTTGGCACACCTAGGGTAGTGCGGCCGGGCGACAAGCCATGAGGTTCGGCGCTTGCCCTCGAGGGAATGATGCCCCTACAAGGATGTATGAATATACATTCTTAAATGAAGTATATAATCTAGACCAGTCTTCGCTGCAATACGTAATTACGTAATTTTTTTGTCGGGTATGGTCTAAACACTTCCTCGATACTTTGTGCATATGCAACTTCGCAAACATTGGTTAAAAGCAATATATATCGAGAAGCGACCATTGACATTTTCCCGACTTGCAAAACTCTAGCGCTAAAGTTGGGCGCTGTAAAATTTAATATAATTGTTAATTATGGAGAGTCGGACGATGATGCTAAATTCGCTTTTAACTATACATATTTACATTTTGACAATTCTTGTTTTCGCCTAATATTATATGGTCTGTCCAATCCGAGATGTTTCTGCGCACCATTTTAATCGAACGCAAACTATACCGCGTCGGATTTGTAAATTAGTCTATCATAGATCACATTGCCACAATAAAACAAACCACTGCATTCTTCACAGAGAAATGGGTGCACTTGCACGACATCGTCAGTGTGTACACATGTGTATGAAAACACTACATTCATCATCGTGAGTTGCTTAGCGGGTTATGCGTACAACTTCGTTACGTTGTTACGTATAAGCACTTGTATCTAACAACATTGTTAAAGTTGTTACGTTCTGCTAACGATGTTCAACAAAGTTGTCTAACTCGATGAGCTAATTCCGGGCTATGTTCAACTTGACACCTTAGTCGCTACATGTTATAAGTGTCCAAGGTCCGTCGGCTTAGCAGGGATAAATGTGGTCGCGAGATTCTCATGGGGGTAGGGTAGAGCTCTCCCCGGACGTTTTTGCCAATTTTACTCTAATTTTTATTAATAGTACCCCAATTTTTGCTAAAACTTTCCGCAGGTAGGAGGAGGGGCAGTGAGGAACCTTTAAGGAAGAAGGAGATTGGGATGTGTGTAAATGTGGCTCGAAGAAAGTCCGGCTGTTAGGGCTGAACCTCGAAATTTTCGACCAAAAGCCTAAGTCATTAAGGGTGATGGATATAAATAAGACTTGGGATGACGTCCTCCCCTTAGGGAGGGTAATCAACCATTGACACCTGTGCTATATATGATTGCGAAACGCAAAAACGAGCAGGTAAATTTGCCAAAGAACACTTAAAAATCGTCTGTATTCATTTTAGGAGTTCTTAGTGTTCGACCTAAGTCCACGTCGTCATCGCTTTTGCTACCAAAAAACTATGTCGAAATCCACCCACCTGGGCACGAGTTGAGTGTTACCGGAAGATAAAAAAGATTTTGACGATTTTTTCTCTTAACACTGACTCCATGAAATCTGCTTTCACGGGAAAATCTGGGGGTTAAATTGGCAAAAGTGCTTTATTTTTTGGGGACGGGCATAACTAGGAACGAGCATGCGCTTGATTTCTGGGGAGGGGTGCAGCTGTGCCCTACCCTCCTATTTTATGGTCCGTGGTTTGGGTGTATACGTTTACAATTTGAACATTTGTGCAACAACTAATGGTGATTTAAAGCAGGGAGATATGTTTTAATAACTTTGAAATACTAATTTTTGAAACTTAACTGTTATTTAAATATGTGTTTACGAACTTTTAGAAGACAGAAAACGCTGCTAACCAAGTCATTATGAGACAGTAAACCATATGTCCTATTTTAGCCGGTTTAATACTGTCTTTATTGAGTCATCCTTTCACTTTATTACCGTAGTGATAAACAGCAAATGGCAACGCTTAAGGGAAATAAATTTTTTCCACAAATGCCAAATAACACATTGTATTCAACTTACTAAATAGGCAAATTTCAAGCGAAATATTGTCATATACACCCGGTTTATCCTCTAACAGTGCAATTGTAGCAAATTGGCATGTGTTTGAGTGAGTTCAAATTTCGTTATAGTGCGCCACCACATTGCATAATTCGCCAATCCAAAATTTCGTATCATTTCAACAATCGAGTTTTAATCCCAAAGGGATAATATATATTTCGAAAGGAAAAGAGTTTAATAAAATTTGTTATGATATTTTATGACGAAATGAGCAAGCGTTCATAACATTATAACCTAAGATAACATAACCAGTTACGTTATTTTCAGGCTCCAGGCCGCCACTGCTTATCAAATTAAGACAAGGTTAATACAATTGCTTTAATCGGGTTCAATAGCTATGGAAACCTACAAACATCGTCAGGCTTCTGAGTTTATATAAATTGTAAAATAAGGAAGATTTGACATATGGCAAAATTTAGCCTAGTCAACCGACTAAAGTATACCACAGGGTTGATTGCATATATACACTATATGTTTATATAACAAGAAAATCGATTTGTCTAAAAAATTAGATCATTCTAGAACCTATCGTCCTAAACTATCCAGAAACACACCACTCCAAATTTTGAAAATTGCATTATTTTGTGCAACAAAGACTAACGCATGGATCTATGAGTCTAATCTATCACATGGATCTATCACAGTTTGAGATTTGTATGAAACAAAAATTACATTTCATTTAAAAAGGTGGATTTGGTCTATTCCACCTGCACAAGGCAATTGTGTAGCTTACAAAGGTTATGAAAGAGCACTCCCCATAATGAAAATAAAATATGGACATAGAAACAAATAGCTGAAATACTGGTTAATAAGTTTAAAGCGATGTTGACCATTGCGGTAATAAAGTGAACTGATGACCTTCCTCAAACCACATTTACACACACCACTCCTTCAATTCTTTCAGGCTCCTAAACCCTCACCTTCCCGTACCCGCTGAAAATGTTAGCAAAGGGGGTAAAATATGCCCCACCCCTCTATGTACCTCCGCTAAGCCGACGAACCTTCGATATATAGCGGCTAAGGTGTCAAATCCGAACACCGCACGGAATCAGTTCATCGAGTTCTACACTTTACTAAATATCATTAACAGAACGTAACAACATTAAGAATGTTGTTACATACAAGTGCTTATGGGTAACAACGCACCAAAGTTGCTACGCAGAAGAGGCTTTGCGTAACAACTCACGAAGGTTGTTACATACAGTCGAATATAATGTTTTGATACACACGATGATACATGATGCACACATTTCTCTGCGAACGATGCAAAACTTATCTTGCATAGTATGACATAAGGCAAAAACAATGTCACATGCAGACGGCTGTGCCAATAAGTTCTGAACATATTTGCTGCTTTTGATATTTTGCTAATGGGTTTATAACTTGTAAATAAAATAATAATTAGATTTAATCGAAGCTGGTTTTCTAGAAAAAGAGCGCGATAATTATATACACAGTAAAGATGTCAGTTATTTCGTCAAAATGGAACGAGAACATCAAACACTGACTAACAATGTATAAACTCGGCCGTAGAAAGATAAGTTTAAGAAAGAATTTATTCGATAGTTTGAGTTTTAATTTCGTATAGAGATAAGAGTTAATGAAGTTCAGATTGTCACCATTTATAGTTATCCCAAAATTCGAGACTCTTAGCTAGTGGGACATGTGGGTACTCTCTCAATAGATCGTATACACCAAAAAGTTACATTCACACTCTTACGTAACACTTTACTTTTACTCCACATCTTTGTTGCGTTACGACAAGCGTTAAGCCGTACATTGATTAACGCAAAAATTTGCATCCGTTCATACAAAAACAATTGGGCATATAAATACTTCCTTATACGCATTAGTGCTAGTCTGAGCAAGTAACACAGCTTAGATAACCCGGTAGTATAACATAAGGTTACATGATACGGCTTATCACACTGTCGTTCCGATATCGTTATAGCAAGGACCCAGTAGACTGTAAGTGACAATTGAAGCAATTCGATCTAGATTGTTCTTAATAAAAATTCTCTGCTGTCGCTTCATCTGGTGTCATTCAATATAGAAACATGTGACTATAAAATTTTTAGAAGTATGTATATTACCAATTTTAGAATTTTATTTGCTTTTGGCAAAATATAATCTTGGAAATATCCAAGATATTAAGTGAATTCGATATAAACAACTTTTACCGAGATATCCATATTCCAATATTTGTTGACAATTCAGACTGTAAATGTAGCGCATGCAAATTATGATATAGCTGCGCCTAGTTTTGGCGTTGATTTGCATAAGCCAAAGAGTGTAGTGAGTTCGCTTCCTCTAGTTAGTTTTGCTTAGTAGTTGAAGCAGAATGCTTTTGTTTTCATTTTGGTATTTGTCATATTTTACTTCATTAAAATAAATGTATCATCCATTACAATGAATGCATTATTAGCAAATTTATTCCGCCCAGTTTGGTTCTCAAACAGTGCAAGGGTAACCGGTATATAAATAAATAAACAAAGCAAGTTCTATTCAGTGACAATTTATGAAATGAACAAAATAGTTTACAACTTTATCTTGGTTTCATCCTATTTAACAATATGCACTTGATCAGGAGCTTGCTCAATAAACCGTTGTAAGTTTGTTCACGATGACGTAAAAGCATTTTGTTTGTCATTTCCACGTTACCTAACTGGAAGTCTTCATTCATACCAGCTTCATGTCGGCGATGGTTTGATTTAAACGTTTACAGTTGCAAATCCCAGCTGCAAAAAATCGCTCCAAGAAACGTCAAGAGAATGTAAAGGCCAACACGTGTTACGGGGTGTGATGTTCAATCATTTACTAGCAAATTTTCTAGTTAGCAACAGTTGAAAATTTTAGCGTTAACGCGGTGCGCTCAATACTACATCAAAATTAAGGCTACTGCAAATGTCATTCGCTCGACTTGAGACTAAGGGTGATCTTATAAACTCTTCATTTACTACAGGCTTTGGGTCATTTCAAGATGGATGTTTTAACGGATTAAAATGGAAATTAGGTTATTTTAGCTGAACGCTACGACATAATTCCCGCAGACATTGCTATTGGAATTATCGCTTCACGACGACCTCATTATCTCAATCGCTGTCTTCGATCGTTGACTTCAACCGGTGTTCAGAATTTGAATCAAAATACCGTTGTTTTCATAAACGATCGAATAAATTTAGAATCCGCGTTAGTCGCTCGTCTCTACGGTTATTGGGTTCATTTTACGCCCGCTGAGGGTTTAGCCGACATAGACCATATTTCGCAACATTACAAACGAAGTATTACTTATTTGTTTGAACGATTTCCGAGTGCACGGTTTGCGTTGCTGATCGAAGAAGATCTAGAGGTGTCGAGCGATTTTTTTGCATACTTTATTCATTTCCGCAAAGCACTCGATTTGGATTCAACGCTATTTTGCGTATCAGCATGGAACGATCAAGGTTATTTGCACGCTGTTGATAATAGCGAACGTGGACTAGCTCGATTCATGAGGGTCGAATTTATGCCCGGCCTCGGATGGATGCTAAGACGATCAGACTTTGAGGTACGTCCAGTGTAACGCGAATTACAATATTCTCCATTAGCCTGTTCGATTTGTTGCTTTAAAATTATTTTTAAAATCATTTATAGTACATCCTCGTGTACATATTTTATAGCAGGTTATTAGCAGCCAAAACAATGAATTCTCAGAGTGTACGTACATATTGCGATTCACGCACTATTCACCTCTTAGATGTTGTGCTCCTAGTTCGAATTTTTGTCCCAAAATGACTACACGCCATCATAGAAACGTGCATATTGAGACAGTCGAATCGAATACAGAATTTATAAATTATAACTAAATATTATTAATAAGATGATAAAATATTAACATAAATATTAAATAAATTAACAGAATATGAATAAATATTAAAATAATATTATTAAAAACTAATAAATACCGCAACCTTCAACATAAAATCACATTTAGATTTTTGGGCTAACTGTTTTCTGCAAAAATTGTTAACACACAAAATATGTATTCGAAATGCAATAGTAGGTAGATAGAGCAAAAAAAAACTCAACTGAATGTGCCGAATGCAGCTGCTTCAAAATCATGTATCAGAACAATGATTAATGTGTGTTATACGGCACCTAGGAGGTAGAATCCCGGCGATTTTAATGCTTTATTTAAACATTAAAACAATGCTCTTATTTGCTTACAAAGTTTTGTAGCAATAGATAAACTGGATGGATATGTTAAGTATTGCTATTCATGTAGTCTTAGCAAAATTCAACATAGTAAAATTTTTGTTATCGTCTTCGCCACGTTTCTTTCTCGATATTTGACGCCAAATCGTTCAGTTTTTGGATTTTTCTGTCAACCTTCTATTTCTATAATTACCGTTTAATTCCTGTTTCTGACCTTCAATCTTCGATCCATGACCCGCGCTGACCTGTAGGCTGGTAATGCATAGTTCGTTTGACCCCTCACCCGCGAGATAAATTCCTGTACATCGTGACCCTTTTGAAACGGATTTCACGCCGCCACAATCTAGCTTACCTTAAGGTCATAAACATCACCACACAGAACATTAAAAAATAATGTTCATTAAAAATTTCTTAAATTCAGCAGGTAACCAATTAATTTTGTTATAAAGTCAACAATTCTTTATAAATAAGATAACACTTGTGAAACATGCTTTTTAATGCACATTCAAAATTTAGGCAACGCATTAGAAATAAGCTTTCGCAAGGGACAGACAATGAGTTTTCACTTTGAGCAATTTCTTATGCGGAATTATAGACCTGGCAACCATTTCAACATTTTAAGCTAACGCAGCAGTACCACCGGACTGATAATATTAATATTTGATATGACGTAGGGTTTTCAACCCAAATGTTAAAAATTCTTTAACACTTTTCTATTGCACAATGTGCCTTTTGACTAAATTTTTTAGGCCTTTTCACAACCACAGTTGTTTGGATCTGTTTTTAAATGCTTTCGAGTACAATAATAAAGTAATACGATATTCATCGCACTAGATCAAACGATAATCCCTAGATTCATTCATAAATGATAATGGGATAGTGGCAAGACAAGTTACTACAACGAAACTGCGATATTGATTTAGTGTTTTTCAGCACTGTACACAACTTAAATACCATTAGTGGTACTTAAGCACTAACCACTTTTATGGAACACTTTTACGAACATCCTAGCGCTCCGGTTTGATCGACCACATTTAGTTCAAAACCAACACTTGGTAGCGTAAATTGTCTAAATCGGCGAGGTGAGTAATTGGTCAACATTACTGCTATTGAATGTTACGACCACCGGAGCCTGCAACTCGCAAGCCATCGGAAATGGGTCTGGATGCTGTTTCTATGCATCAATTGGGGTGTTGTCTGTATATACGAGTGTTTAGACCTAAATGAATAACAGAATTGTGTCTTATCGCTAATTTTGGCTGTGACGCAGGTTAATTCATTTAAGAAAATATGTTTAACATTGTAGCAGAATCACTACGTGCACGTTTACATATGAAACTTGTCGTATATTGCATGTATTCTGCTCCACTTAGTAACTGCAATAATGATTTAAGTAATATTTTTAACACAAGTCCACTAATGTGATACCCAAACCAGTATTCCTATTATTGTATTTCGAAATTATTAAGGAAGTATTTCATTCACCATAATCGAACACGCCGGAGGTTCATTGGGTATTTTATTGAAGCGTACGTGTTTATTTATCGTACACAATAATATAAAGCAACATAATACATTGTTAAAACGTAATAGCTATGTTTTGCATCTGTTCAAGATGATTGAGAATTGGTGTTGCAATTTATGTTTTGCATCCGTTCAAGATGATTGAGAATTGGTACTTGTATTTACGTTTTGCATCTGTTCGAGCTGATTGAGAATTGGTGCTGGAATTTATGTTTTGCATCTGTTCGAGCTGATTGAGAATTGGTGCTGGAATTTAAGTTTTGAATCTGTTCAAGATGATTGAGAATTGGTGTTGGAATTTATGTTTTGCATCTGTCCGAGCTGATTGAGAATTGGTGCTGGAATTTATGTTTTGCATCTTTTCGAGCTGATTGAGAATTGGTGCTGGAATTTATGTTTTGCATCTCTTCGAGCTGATTGAGAATTGGTGCTGGAATTTATATTTTGCATCTGTTCAAACTTATTGAGAATTGGTGCTGGAATTGATGTTTTGCGTCTGTTCGAGCTGATTGAGAATTGTTGCTGGAATTGACGTTTTGCATCTGTTCGAGCTAATTGAGAATTGGTGCAGGAATTTATGTTTTGCATCTGTTCGAGCTGATTGAGAATTGTTGCTGGAATTTTGAAGATAGATTTGTCATATGTATCGATCAGTGTTATTAAGTTTGTCGCTATGTATTGACCAGTTTCTGCTACGGTTATATTATAATGATTGATTTTCGACATTCGTTTGCGGATATTAACTTATGTATGTTATATATATTATATGTAGCAAATACGTGAAAAATTATATTTAGCACACTTAATATTTGCAGTATTGGCATATATGGTAGTGATATGAAAGGATTAGCTGAGCCTGAAAATACGAATCCATCTACAGCTATAAGTCAACCCCAAACAGAGATGCCTTATTCTTTTAATGAGCCCAATAAAATTGGCTATTGATGGCGGACCATCGATAACAGACTATAACTTAATAAAAGAAATTTAACAAAAAGATGCCAGTCATAATAAAAATTGTCTAGATTTTTCATAGCTTAAAACATCGTGTTGCGATGGCTAAATCCGAAACGAAATTTTTTCACATTTTAAACGTCTTCGCGGATTTTGGTAACTTTTTAGTACTGCTTGTTTATTCCTGCACTGTATGCAAAATTTACCACTTTGTTATTCAGATCGTAACATATTTACACAATAAAGTTGCTACACGTAGCGTCAGTACATTGTTTATATCAAACATTATTGCAATCACAATGGTTTGCAGGAACTATCGCTTCTTTTTGAGTAAATGTGTATTGTGGTTTATATGTAAGACGAAAGAAGTTATATTTGTTTTACCAGGTATTCGGTTGCTAGCTTTACTTTTTCCATAGTTTGTCTGTGACAGCTAAACACTTGCAACATAAACTCATGAATTATTTTTTTGATGACATAATCTTTTGATAATATTACGGACGCTTTCTCATATTACTTAGCAGTCGGGATGTGTTTAGAAAATGATCAGAACATTTAAAGAGAAATAGGCAACTCAATTCTACAAAATCATCACAAAAGGTCTATTTGATCTATTCAAATATTTTGTATACGTAGTTTAGCTACAAAACTTATTACTTGACAATGGTGTTGAAAATACTTTTATCTAGTAGATCATTATATTCGATTACGTATGTAAGAAATCAGTTTGACGCAGATTCAGGCGGCATTTCAATACCTAGAAAGTGCGTCTTATACACTATCTGTATAGCATTACACAGTATTGTATCACTGCAATATAAATGTAGTACAAATACGGTCGTTATCCAAACATAGTTGATTACCGTAATGAACCTAGCATACCGATATTCGATTTAAGTTTTAACAAAAAACTTCAATGTAATAATATTCCAGCACACACGTTTAGGACACATGGGACTAAAACACACTGCTTTTCAGCGCATTCGTTTGTTCAGGTTAGCTGATTATATACTGATTATTCAGCAAAAGAAGTCCGATGATTACCATGTAAAACTTCAATGCAAAAAAATTCCAGCACACACGTTTAACTCAACTGGGACTAAAACACATTGCTTTTCAACGCATTCGTTCGTTCAGCTTAACGTATTATATACTGGTTACTCACCAAACGAACTTCAGTGATTACCGATTAAAACCGGATCAGTAAATGATCTAGCTCGACTTTATATGTCTTAAAGCCCCGCGTCAAACCCGTCATTCTAGAATAGTTCTTGCAACTGAATAAGATACACTCAACAGTATTACCTATAATTCGATTTAGGAGAACTGTGTCTTATAATAAACTGGATGCTGCCCTGAAACCGCTATGTTAGTTATATCACAATTTATATATATGACTGCAGTGCCCGGTTATGTCAAGTTAGATTAGGTAGATCTATATGTAGTGATACGGTACCATGTGATACGATACACTTATACTAAACTAATCGATTCATTGAGAAGTTATCAAACCAAATATGTGTAATGCCGACATAAGGAGTGGAATCGTTGTATAAATATTGTAACAAATTATAACATCGAAATTCGTGCTAATTTTACCCTAAAACAGAGGTACCGGCTGTGCCCCATGGCACAAAGGATAATTGCAATCTTTCTAATTATTTAGCATGCTTTCTATCTAAACGCACGGTAAAAATTTCAATGGTAGATTGTACCGACAAAAACAATAAAAATGATTTTGGTTTGGTAATGTGGCGTTGCTAAATCCTTTGTTGGAAACGGAAGAAGATAAGGTAAAACATTTTATCTGTATGTGATGTTGCATGAGTAAAGTATTTAGCAACTCCCGGAATCTGTTCCTGAGTTGTAAACGTTGCCATAAAAAATTGCATTTTAGTAATATATATCGCAGCTAGGCAACATGAACATTTATTTTTCACCAGCAACCGGACAGACTTATTCAGTAACAATGATAAACGATATTTTACTGTGTTATTGTCGTTTTAACTTTTCGTTAACGATGACCCGCCGTTGATAGCTGTTTCACAACATATTCTGCAAAGCTTTGATGACGTTGGCATCCGTTCTAAAACTGAAAAACGAGCATAGATTTATCGGTGGAGCAATATCTGCACGCACCTAGGATTATGAATGGATTTATTAGTAAAGAATTATGCGCGATTATGTAAAAACTTTAATACGCATATACTGTTAAGTGCGCAACTATTTATTACAAGGATTTCCAAATCGTTTTTAAACAATGATTAAAATAATTATACGTACAAAAGCCTATTATAAACAAATAGTGATTTAGCTATTCATGGTATTGGTTAGACCACTTTTCTTAGCTAGAGGTTCTTATTGATACTTATTCGCAGAAGAGCGTAATAGATTTGAACGTAGCAGTCTGCGTATCTAGATGGAAAGAATGTATTGCAGAAACCATCTTAAAATATTTTATAGAATAAAGAAGTAGTAGGTATGTAAATTTTTAAACCTCCATATAAAATCGAAAATTATCTTTATAACTGTTGGGTTTATACCATTGGTAATACATTATATTATTTCGGCTTCTGATTACCAAAACTGATTTTGATTGATGATTGCCGCCTCAACCTACTGTACTTTAAGTTCAAACACAGAAGCAAAGAAAGTTCTTGTAGTAAACACACCTAAACTTAGTGTATTTAGCACATCCCTACATTAACGCGTAACAGGTTTGTATGTTGCTATGCCACTATTTTTAGCATTTCTGCGTTAACATACATCACAGACGTAGAACTCAATTATTTCCGTCGATATTTGTAATAACGCTAGCCATATTCTGTCGTAGGATTTGTATGGCCATGCGCTGATAGTGGGTGTTTCAGATTTTACTGACCATGTGTTTATTTAAGCTACGTGTTTGTCGGATAAAACATACTAATATATAGCAAAAGCCGCATTTTCATCAAATGTTCTTATTCAATTGAGGGTGCACGACGCCTGGCTTTCGATGCCGAGCGTACATGTCTATCTTAGAATTGCATTTCTATAGCACCGTTTTTATATTTTAACATATATTTTTGATGAACACTTGCATGTGTGTATCACGAGAGCAACTTTAGTATCCCGTATTCAAAAAGCCATAGTGTGTGTATATAATCATTACATTTATTCGTCTTTATCAGCTCAAAATATTGCCATAGCTAAAGAACCAGACCTCTTATAGTAAAAGAATCGAGGACCCGCTCAAATTTGTCTCTATGTGTATATTTGAGAGCACTCCGAGTTTGCTTAGGGCTTTTTAATAGTTAAAGTTCTGAAAATGCGCTTATTTTTTATTTAAAAGTCAAAAGTTGTAAACTTGCAATCCGATTAATGTTATATGAGAATTTTAAAGCGAAAATTCGCCTAATTTTTCGAGTGTTTAGTTTCAAAATGGAATTCTAGAAAATGTTAAAAAAATTTTGTGTCAACACTGAGTTATTTTCCGCTTGAAATAAAAAATTGACAAAAACCACGAGGATCGTGAGAATGCCACTGCCTCCACTTCCCATTTCGAGAAACCAGGACTTGCGCTGTGAATTTATAGCATGATATAGCAGAGATACGCAAGACGTGAAATATTTGGAAAATAGGTAGGGAAGTCGTGAAAGCTAATGCCCAGTAGTGTCAGTTTTTCCTCAAAATCAATTTAAGCCCACGTTCTAGTTATACACAAGGCACCATTATGTACAGATATACGCTTATGTTAAAGACATATGTGTTAATATCAAACTCATTGCCTGGTGAAAGGATATTGCAACTGAAGCTAGGCATTGTCTAGGCAACGTACTTCTCAACGTATATAAAACTCAAAAATATTGATATATTATTACAATGCTATATTTCTTATTTACGCCAATATATTTGAGTATGTTGAACGTTTATACTCGCCTGTGGACGTCTACACTATAGAAGTAGTTGAAAAGGCACAACGCTGTTCATTCACAGAGTTTTCCCACTTCCCGGGCTGGAATGTACTATCTCCCTGCAACGTATAAATTTGCGTATTATAATTTATTCCGCACTGCACTCATGTAAAAATTTAATCTTTAATGAAAGATTATTTTCAAATTTTAGTACAGATGCATTAAATTATTAATATTCTGCCAGCCGCAATAGTAGGATGTTACGTATGCACTGATACCAACTGACATCCATCATTTTGCAACATATGCTATCAGTGGTGAAATAAACCTGTAGATCGGGCACTCAAAAATAGAAAGTGTCATTGTTACGATACAGGTTGTTCAATGCCGTTCTTATTCAGTACTAAAATTTGATATTATATTCCAAGCCAAAATCATTGTATTAAATTTTAGGCTGTGGAATATATTGGCTAATAGGTGAGTTTACTGTAGGCGTGTACACTTGAGTCGTTCTTTATGCCAGCGAGATCACGGTCATAAAACCGTTGTGCTTGATGAAATTGCAATTTTCTTTTGTAATTGAGCACAGTTTGCGATAATGCAAGACTGAGGCACTGTCCGCGAGCACTATTTAACGATTTTTAACGTCCCAATTTTAGATTTCGCGAACACTTTCAAATGCGATAAAAACAATGTTTTTATATTGTACTTTTAAACGCTCACACATAACAAAAGCAGCTATACGATTCAGTATTTTATCTCGTGCCCAAACAAATGTATGCGTTCACAAATTGCGTTCGTACATCACGTAGCTTATGTTAGCGTTCGCTAAACTGTGAATACCGATGGCAACATTCCGACAACGAAGTTTTCTACGATTATTTCAAGATTTTTCAAAACAACCATTGTGTACGGACAATACGCGCTAGAAAACACTGTCGCATTTCGAGCGAGCGTGTTGCCGAGGGAGCAACAGCGGAGTGGCTCGCTCGAGTTTTGGAAACTATTACAAATAATAACAAATTCTATTTTAGAACAAATTTGTTTTGAGCGAGCTGCGAGCTAGCCTCGAGCGAGAGCCAGGGACATTTTGGCCAGTACTGAATTTAAAGTGGACCCACCCATTATATAGCTGGAATACGATAATGCTACTACACATCAATCATCTATTACACATCGAGCAGTATGCGGAGTGACCCAAACAAAAGCTTATTTGGCGATACGTCATAATTACATTTAGCCGGAAAATCGTTCTCTATGATGTTTGCAAAGCGTTCAGTAAACTGTTGTGATTTTTCAAAATTGGCTACTGTTTAGCTATTGTGGCTTTTAGAATTGTGGATCACCTCTATATGCTAGAATGCGACTCCTACTGACAACTTTTTGTTAAAACGCGGTCCCTTCCTGAGCCATTTCCGAGATTTTTTGATCGACAACGAAAAATGAAGTGCTGTCAATAGAAATTCAATAAATCAAATTTGACGTCATAATAGACAATTTTGCATTTGTAGAGCTTCGACGATGACCTATAATGCTATTCTAGTGTGTGTTTAGAAGATGTAGAGGGTGTTTTAAAGACATAAAGGTTTGTTTCCCAGCGACTCAAAATTAATTCTATACCGCCCTTACTCTTGGATGTAACTGAATCAGACTTTGAGACATCGTTGAAGCGCCTGATGGCTCTGGTTTACATATTTATCGGGCCCTGATAAAGAAGGACTTTGACTTCGTTTACGCCAAATACAAAATTTTGGTGAATTTTAAGTGTAGACAGTGAAACTAGCGCAACGAAAAATTCTCATTACTTGCTGAACTTGCCGTGTCCGTTTCTGGACTATTTTGGGGTTATATCAGATAGGTAATATAACTGGTACTTATCGCCTTTGTTTTTTACGCCCAAATCAGTGCTCAGAGGACCAAGGTAAAGTTATGACCCATAACAAGGTGGGGAGACCGTACCTAAAACTCAAGGTGATGACTTTTACACATGAAATTTTAAGCAAAACTTCTGCGAGTCTTCAAAAAACAGATACTTCGGAGAAAATCTGTAATTTTTTTTTTAAATTGAGGAAATTTCAAGCATGATCTGTGATCGAAAAACAAAAGAATAGCACTGGGTAGCAGAAAGTCTTGCGAAGTGGATCAGTAATTTCGAATCTGCAGTAACATATCATGTCGCGTGCGAACAATTTCCGAATATTGTAATTATTTTATGATAAACATGGTACGCACAAGCTATATACCAACAGCTGCTGTCAGTAAAAATCGTTCAGTACAATTTCACGGTAGCGGTTTAGTAGGGTCAATTCCTACCTTTCTGTATTATA
>JASANE010007147.1:0-13162 GCA_030248225.1 Trileptium ribeirensis | reverse complement strand
ACGAATTAGCTATAACGGACACCGTCTGTAGCTAATGCGGTGTATTAGTCATCTGTGCTATGTAGTTTCATTTAAATAGAAGATACTTGTATCTAGCTATATGAACGTTATTGAGTAATACCGCACACTGTCAATAAAACTGCAAGAACTATTTTCCCAACTGCAAAAAATATTTCCAACTATTTTTAACACAGCCTGACAGCAGTGTCAAAAATAGTTGGGAATTTGCCGACAGAGGCACTTTTAGTATATTGTTAAATTACGAATATATTTACAAATATACATTTAAATTGCAAAATTGCCTACACATAGGAATATTTAGTCACGTACGTGAATGAGAAATTTTTGTGTCAAAATTTGTATCTATCTTACATAATTTTAGAATCTGATGGATGACAGTCATGTAAGAGCCAATTTCTGCTAGCATTACAGATATTTGGATCAGTTATTAGTGTATTTACATAGTGTCAAGTCTAGCCTAATTTATTATTCTGCATGCGTTACTGTTGTAAAATCACGAGGCAGCACTTATTATTGTTAAAATTTTTAACCTAATATTTGATATTTACATGTCTGTCTGGGATGCACAATAAGATAATTTAGACCTGTTTCGATTTCAAATAGAATAAAACTAACGAGACCAAATACAAATATCATTTGTTAGATTTATTATTTTATGTCTGAAAAGGAAACTTAAATTGGTGTTTACCCATGGGTTTAATTAGTTATAGGCATAAACAAATCGTTTCAAATTAATCTAAAAATACCACAAGATATCGCTTGCTATTTTGTTCATGATTAGTTTGCGGATGCGGAATTTTTGCACATAGGCAACAGATGTATGTAGAGTTGAAAAAGATTATCATTTATCCTGTAGGTACAAATGTTTTTGTAGACGAAAAGAAGAGACACTTTAGCATCTTCAGAATACCAGTATGAAAATTAGACAGGCAAAACTACAAGAATTTCCGGGTTTGGCTAGGAACACGCTGTCTTCTATACCAGTTCACGTGTTCGGGATGGCTCCATCTTTCGACAGCAGCCGTTGTACTCTTTCAAAAAATGTTAGTCAAATTTAACCAAAATTTTGCTATAATTTCTAATAGAAAAATCTGGCAAACCACCATGCTTCAAAATTTAAGCTCAAATGTTTAGATAAATTTTTTTCAAGATGTGTTCGTTGCTTCTGAATGCTGAAGTAACATGATACAGCAGTTTGAACGGTATCACACGCTCAAAGTCACCAAAAATTTTAAAGATGTATTCAAAAATTGATCAAAATTTGAGCTCAAATTTTACGCAAAACGTGACCAAAATTTAAAACTCAACTTTTGAGTAAAAAGTTTCAACGTGTGAACGCAGTTTTGCATATATAATACAATAGTATGATGATTTTTGCGGCATGTTAAAACATGAAATCCTGTGCACATAGATATGCCCAAAACGAGCAATCATTGTTTCTTACAATTGTCAAAAAATTAAATCCGACATGTTGAAAATGTTTTAGATATGTTTGTAAGTAAACTTCTACTATAATATTTTAATCGTTAACAAGTTGGAATTTATGAAGGTACAAAATATGCTAAATTTTGAGTCGCGAATTAATCTATTATTTAACTGTGTTCAGTCTGAAAGATTTACAAAATAGAAGTAGATAAATGTGAAATCTGACCTTTTTGTTCTAGCTTTTATTATACCGCTGCGCCTATATGAATTAGCTGAGTTGAATTTGCAAGGTGTTGTGTCGAACTTAGTTTTATTGTGATCGTGACGCATAAGGCGCCGCGGAAGAATCTGTCAAAATAGTCTATAAATTCACGATAAATTACTGCAATAATGGCACCAAACTGTGAATATGCATTAATTTATTGTCTGTTTCAATACTCAGACTGTGCTTTTAATTTAGTTCAAAACTTATTTTCACTTTACGTTAGCAGTCGCACTAAGATGGATTTAATTATCTTTCAGACTTGAAACCAGTCTGTTTACTTTTACTACTGATTTTAAACGAAACTGATGTAAATTAATACAATTTTTAATTCTCTGAAAATAAGAAATCTTACAGTTGTGCTAAACAAATACTGTTTTCAGATCAAACATGAGACGTAAGCCTAGACACAGTAGTTGACCAGGGCTGACCACAAATCTGCTGTTAAATTTAGCTTTATTTCTTTGAAATATGGCCTACCAGTATAAACCCAACGGTGATTTATTGTATTTTTCATTCTGAACGCGCGTGGTGCCCTGACGGACGTACAATTATATTGGAGTTGTCGATTATTGCAGATCAGCCAGTGTACGATCTAAATGAGTTATAGGTGTCAGTATAATGATTCGGCGGTTCATTAACAATAGCTAAGGTAAGTCAATGAGAGCCCGGATTTAGATATTGTAGATAAGTACTGGGTCGAAATAGATTAAAAATCTATATAAGCAGATATTGACTAAAAATTACTAATTTATTCCATGCAGGGGAATTGTTCAGACAACATGAATACTGATGATGATAATGCGATGTAAAATATAATTGAATTTATTTAGCTTATTTTTAAAAATATTTATGCAGATATGAGTATGCCACGCATATTTCCACAAGTATATATTGTGAAATGTTCGTCAAAATCAGTTGAGTAATCCGCGAAAGCAGTAAACTTTGAAACGTTTAGCACATTAATGTATAATTTACTGTTGAAGGGATAAATAGAAATGTATAAATAAAAGGCCGTGGAGATTCTTAACTGCATTTATATTGAAAATTTTATTCGTTATACAGCTACGTTTTTTGTTGCAGGCGTTACAAAACCTTGCATAGAACGCACAAAGTACATAGCATCCTATATCTTCTTGCGTAAAAGATGTGTTAAAGACTGGTATCTGCTTACTGTTCTACTAAACTGGTGGATATATGAAACTTAACATTATATATGTCACTATTATGCGTCTAATTTTCAGTCTCCAACGTTGGGCCATGAAATACAAACAGAAAATTCAATTTCGTCATCCGATACTTGCGACTTTGTTGTAAATTATTTTTATGAATGAACATATGCGTAAGACATACACGCTGACGCTCCCAGGTGTCAAGAAGTAGCCAAGGTCGGGATAGGGAGGTCGTCACAGCACAGGACGTAGAGGCCAGCGGAGTGGAGGGGGTTGGTGACGACAGTGCCTTCACCCCTGTCGCACCCTCCATTTTTCCAATTTTCGCCTATTTCTACAAACGTTTATAACGCGCCGTGGGCGGGGTGAGAGGGGTTACGAAGCGCCAGTGAGGTAAGGTGGTACTCTTAGGAGGTCACAGGCCGCAGGTGGGTAGCGCCCTGAACATTTGGCATGTATGCGGTAAGACCTGATGTTCAGTAATTTTAAAAAAAGTTGCGCTCAATCGAGATCATATACAGCCACATACAACTGTGTACATTTTGAACTCTGTGTAACCTGTTTGCTATTTAGACGAAGCTTTGCGATATGATAACTGCCTTTGTAACATAGTATACAGGGTGTCCCATATGTAAGAAGAACTGTTTGAACTGTAATAACTCAGCAACTAGTTGAGATAATTTTATATTTTATTTGTTATAGACAAGCATTATAGTTAGATATTACCTCATAGCGCCGTTACTCGTCTTTACCAGCCCCGAGCAACAAATGCAATCTTGCCCTTAATCGAAAATTCGATGCTACTGGATGACTATTGGACTTATATAATCCATGTCGCACAACCACTGGGGATGACAATATTGCTACTGTCTCGGACGAGCTTGTCAAATCGCCGCTTAAGTCAGCTCGTCTGTTGTCGATGGAAGCAGGGCTATTGAGGATGACTGCGCATCGAATCTTCAAGGAACAACGTTTGAATCTATTCTGTATGCATGTAATACATCAACCAAACGAAGATAATTTTGAACCCCGGCTGGAGTTTGCAGAAGAATGGTTGGCGAAACTTGAAGATGATCCGGAATTGCCTGATCTAGTTATTCGGTCCGAAGAACGCTCATTCAATGTCAGTGGTTATGTAAATGTGGACACATTCTCATTTACTGAGCATTGAGAATCCTCATCTAACAATTGAACACCATCTCAACGCTCCTAGAGTGACGGTTTGGGTGGGCATGCATTCAGGAGGTTTCAGTGGGCCTTTCTTTTTCGACGAAAATGTTACAGGTGACTGGTATATGCGAATGCTGCAGGATGATTTTGGCCCCAATTTCAACAGCTGGACGACTGCGATAAATATTTGTTCCAACGGGGCGACGCGCCCGCTCATAATGGTAAATCAGTGCGAGAATGGTTGGGCGACAATTTTCAAGATCCCTGTATCGATCTACGAGGTCCTTTGAAATGACCTGCTCGTTTGCCATATTTGACCCTTCAGCACTTCTTTCTCTGAAGTGTTCTGAAGTAGAATGTTTGCAGAAAATACCTTGCACCACTGTGGAACAACTGAAGAACATTATTGTAGAAGAACTTGGTGTGTTTCACACCGGACTGTTTCGAAACCTCTGCGGATCTAGCAGATTATACATCAAAGAAATAGTCGAGGTTGGAGGATCCCAGCTGTCGTTGCAATGCCAAAGCCATTTTATTAACTTGCTAAGTTCATGTTAGTATTAGTAATAGAAATTAGGTGCCTGGATCATTTGTGGTTCAGATGCTATAAAGCTCAAAAACGGTTTTCTTACTACTGGGACACCCTATACATAATATGAAACTGTGCTACAGCTATGTCGCAAGTTAGTTGTTATACGGCTTGCCGAGTATTCAAAGATTTGTGTGCACGGTTGAACGTTCATTCGCGCGTTACCGCACTCGTTTGACGTGTAAATGTTTATCTAATAAAAATATTTATCCTACAACTAGATAAATATTTTTACATGCTCAATCAATGCTCAGGTATAAAGTTCTGAACTGGCAACTTCATTGCTCAATAATGTTATTATTACAGTTGGGTCATGTAGACCCTAGGGCCTTGGCAAATATTAATAAAAAAATGAAAATTTAAAGTAAACTCCACAGCAGAAGCAGCCATCGACACCCGCTTTTTCACAAAGATCAATAATGTTACGGCCCATCGCGCCATAGGTATATAATTCATTAAATCTATTCCTGTGGAAATATATTTAGTAACGTGTGTAAAATTGTTAACAAATTTATTAAGTCCAAAAGTTTTCTGCAATTTAATTACATAGCTCGTGTTTGCTTCCATGTAAAACAAAGACGCTATATTTAATCAACTCTAATTCAGCAAAAGATGCCTGGATTTGCTAAATAATTTTCCATTTGATGTGCTTATGGGTTAGCATATTCGTGCCTGTGCGTTTGTCTGTACGTTTCCCGTTGAAGAACTAGTATTGAATAACCACCTACTTTTTCATGACAAAATCAACTCAAACTTAGATGAGATTAATTGTAAGTTGATAATAAGTGCATCGATTTAGCTGAAATTTTCACAGAGTATATGACTTTATGTGGAATAAATAGACTACAAATATCACTCATATAATGTCTGTTGCAAGGGTGTAGCAATCTCAATACTGATATATTTGGCCAAAATCAACGGAATCTTTGGCATTTCAATTTGTAACGTGGTAATCCGTAGACCCATTTGACTAAAACCTACGTATTGCATAAAAATTCATCTTTCTTACATCTACCGCTATCAGCAATTCTACATTACTTACGGATTAAAAGTGAAAATTCTGGGCCAAAATCTCTGAAATTTCGCCTTGTCATACATAACTTCGCATAACTTAATCTTGATAAAAATTCTAGAGAAAAAAATCACATTTGCCATATGCAACCGCATAGCGGCAATTCCAATTTAACTGTATTCCAAAAATTTGTCGAGTTCAGCAATGATGTCCGTCGCAGAAGGGAACAATGAAGTAGGTCCCCTTATTCATATTCACAGTCCTGTTATCAACTGTCAAAATGGATTGGTTGCTCCGATTTTTAAATAATTGTATTGTGCGTTCTTGTGAGCATACCTATTTCATCATTAATTGATGTAAAATTTTCCGGGGAACTTCTGGTCATTGCACGAGTTTCTTGCTAGTTGTGTATAGCAGAAGTGAAGTTGTAGTCCCAGTGGCCCTAGGAAAGCGTCTATTTGCCGAAAGCAAGGCGTGTTTACAGCTATTATTGCATATAGCTGTGTGTGCTCAGAAATTATTTGGAGTTGTAATTTATATATAAAATTATGTAGTCGTTAGATAATAAACCGCTTTTAAAAGCAATAGACATTTTAGTATTACCTTTAATGTAATGAATAAAATGCTTCTACCTCTCTACAAAGATGCAAAACTTTGCGCATTACCTAATTTGTACTAATTATAAAATTTGCTCTGAATGTAAATTCAAAGACGCAGTCTTATTCATAAATCTAATAATTAGCACATGAATATTGTAAAATTCATCTTCGAGGACGCATGAAAGTAAAGCTATTCGACAATAGCCAACTCCATGCATATTGATATTTTCTGCATAATGTCACACATTTGACACAACGTACGCTGTCAAGCGATGCGCTAACCGAGCAAGTCATAGGCCACGCGTTTGTATGTATATTGTTATTCGCTCGATTTGTGAGATTTCTTAAGGAAGCGAGCAATCGATTCCAAATAACTTAGTGACCCCGCGTACGAGGTTCGCAGAAAACGATAAGGATTTAATTCTATGGCAAAAGCTTGTTCAATATTGCACAAAGTAAACATTAATTCTCGTGGGAAACGGTATTACACATTAGCTAAACATAGTTATCACTCTAATAAATCTTTTATGAGCTTCATGTATTTAATAAAGCAGTGAAGCTGTTCCCAGTTATTTGTTTTCGGTGGTTTTCGCTTGCTTTTAAAGGCGTTACAACGCATTATGCATGGTGATGTTGGGCTAATTAAATTGAATCCATAGACTGAACATTTTACTGATTCACTAGTTTCAAACTGCAAGCTTCTTCACTAGTTTCAAAAATATAAACTGTAAGTGGCAACAGTCCGAAAGTTTTCGGCCAGGCCTTGTGCGTTCAACATCGTATTCGGCCCGCCCGTCTGTCAAGAATTTGGCCCTGCTGTAGTCCGGCTTATCTAAACTGAGCCGGATCTAGTTGCTGCCAAAATCCTCACCTCTAGAACACACCTAACAGAATCTCATTTTGAGACCACGCAAAAGACTGCAACTGAGTGCAACACTGAGAATGGAACTTGGTGTTGATATTAGATTGCCCATTTTAGATGCCAAAGCAACAATGCGTTCATTGAAATTCGTCGGTCTGATTTAACGGGCGGTAGATACATACGACAACAAATATTAAATAACTGTGACGCAAAATGTTTAAAACAAACCCAAGGACTTCGAACTATCCCAATGTTTGTATCTTCTAGTGAAATGTTAAAAATTTCAGATATGTTAGAGCAAGTCAGATGTTAACAGTTCGAAAAAAATTTAAACCTCACTAAGGCCAAACCATAATTTAAATTCGCAGCTACGACAAAAGTTTGCTCAAGACTGTGACACATAGATTAATTCAACCAGGGATATGATAATACATCAAACTCAATACAAATTTTCAATACTAGAATCTAGTTACATATGTACTTACAATATAATTTGAATTCAAACTTGTATTAAGCCACATTATATTGATAACTTTCACGGGATCATGGTCAGCGGTCACAAGCCAACCAAAAATTTGTAAACCTGTATTAAACTATGTTATATCGATAAACTTCACGGAATCATTGTCAGCGGCTACAAGCCCGCAAAAATTGTTAGACAGGTATTAAACTATGTTATATTCATAACGTTCAGGGAACCATGGTCAGCGTCTACAATCCCATCAAAAATTGTCAAGCCTGTGTCAAGCTGCGTTATATTAATAACTTTCGTGGGACCGTAGCCAGCGGCTTATGAACGATTTATTGATTAGCGAAACTTAAGGTTCAACTGTGCGCCGTAACGTTTGGTTTCAAAATCAGCATATATATTGTGTTTTATTAATCAATAACATCGTTTTACTTAAGCTGCTACTATAGTTATAGAACCAACGCCGCAGTTCGGTTAGTTGTTTCCATATCCAAAGTTGCCTAAAGTGCTATACGGTTAGCAATAATTACAAATCTTGCAGGCTGCAAACGACAATAGAATTGCGCCGGAGCTAAAATTCATATTATATTCATGTAATAGATTATTATACATTGTCATAGGGGGTGTTAATCTCAGGGGCTCCAACACCCCCTCCTCGAGGAACCGGCTATGACAGGGCACCCTACTCCATCTGGATGAGCCCCCCGCTGCCTCTAATCCTTCTGATCCACGATCTGAGATCTGAATACTTTTATATATGCATTACTTCGTTTGTATGTAGATAATGACAATGCTAAAATAATCAGACCGCATGAATATACAACAGGTGTTAGTGATTGAAAAAGATTATTTGCCATCCAACTACTTTTTTAACTTATACATTAAGACTTTTCAAACATAATCTTCTGGGTATTAACAAAATTATTTTCTGTCATTTACAAAAAAAAGAACAAAATTAGTAGATATACGAAATCAGTTTCGTAAACGGTTTCTCACTCGAGGCAGTGTTAAAAAGGGTCGAGGGAAGCGAGCGAAGGGAAAAACCATGAAACGAATATCAGAGAAAAATCGTTTAATTTCTTTTTGTGGCTGTTGGCTACAATCTTAGATCATCTTCGCGGAGATAGATTTCAACAAAATTTATTATTCGATAGGAAAAGCGATACCTGTGTGTTTTAATATAACGCTAGAAGGTTCGACCCCACCTGCGCTATAAAAATGGCCAAAACGTAGGTTTAACTGTTCATTCCTGAATATGTCTGTACGGTTACATCTCTTTCAACCATCATGTATCTGTGCGAGGCGTCACGTCAAAAACCCGAGTTAAGCTCAACAGCTTCGCTGAATATTACTTTTTTTGTGAGACGCTGCCAGCTCGAGTTTAACTCGTAAAATGTTTAATAAGATATAAAACGAGCTTCATATTAATGTTTCATACTTTGGAATGTTATTACATGTTTTCCCTCATAACCAGCGTCTCTTAGGTTATGAAGCATATTGAACACGATGGTTTTGCAACCTAGTGTCCTGAATGTATATATCTTATGTTATCAAGTGTCTTTAGGGTTTTGTGGTTGACATACATGGTTTTTAGAACAGAGCGTGTAATAAGTGGTTCTGTTAATGTGTTACCTTCAGCACGTTTAGAATGGTCTATTTAAATTTTGGTAAACTCGTTACTGTGGTTGTGTGACATAATGTTTAACAATACCAAAACGTCCCACTTTATAGGGTTTTTGCAGTTTTTTAAGCTCGGACAAGCGGATTTTATGAATATAGCTTCACTTTTCTTGTTTCAGGTGTCTTGAGTCTCTCAGCAGGTTTAAAATGGTCTATTTAAGTTTTCGATAAACTCGCTACTGTGGTTGTGTGACATAATGTCTAACGTTACCAAAGCTTCCCACTTCATAGGGTTTTTGTAGTTTTTAAGCTCGTACAAACGGATTTTCTAAATATAGCTTGACTGCTTTTCTTGCTTTCAGGTGTCTTGAGTCGTCCATACAGATATTTCGCTAATTTGAATGCGTTTATATTTATGTCTGTGTACGTATAAACTTGACTTATTATACCTTCCTTTCAAGCAGTCTTCACGGGTTTACTGATATACCAATCCGATCGTTTGCGCGAAATCTCGCTGCTTTCAGTGTGTATGGATTGGTCTATATTAGTGTTAATAAACAATAGAGTAATAATAACAATAATATCACCACACAGGTTACATTGACTGCGCTCTTGTTCGCTCTGTTTCACCCTCGCTTGCGTGATACTAGTTTGTAGGACATTGTCAAAAAAATAGCAGGTTTAAAAATTTAAAATTTTTTGTAGCCAGGCAAGTTGTGCGCAGTAATAAAAAAGATAAATATATGGCTAACATTGGTATCGATCTAGTATGTGAGCTTTGCTATTTAATATCTTACAGTTTTGCGTTTTAAGTGCTTTCTTTGAATTAATTGTGCCTTTTAACAGTCATTATTATAAATCGTGAAGCACTTTTTATCTATCCTATTTCTACCCTGTATCTAATAGTCTACGGAAATAAATGGTCAAAAATTATACTTTAAGCAATCTATATATTCTGTGTATATGTTACATCATAAAATATAGTAATGGAATTCAAGATTTCGAAATTTCGATAGTAATTAGCTGAATACATTGTTTAGTTAGTGTTCAGTGCTGTTACATTATTTCGACTACTTTGGAAAATTCTATAGCCATATCTTATTATATATAGCAAAAAAAGTTGGGAAATTGAACAGATTTCTACTTTGAATTTTAATATGTCTATATTCTTGTAGTTACCGATTCTTTTAAATTGCATCAGGCGTAAGGTGTTATGCATCATTTGCCTTAACATGTGTACACCTAAGTGCGAATACTTGTAATAGAGCCAATTCCGGCCCTGGCAAAAAAGTGCATCCAAATCCGACCCTTCATACATAAAATAGCTAAGCTATACTAGTACGTTTGTACTAGCGGGGAGCGGCTATGTTTCAGGGTATGATGGCCGCGACGGACTACAGAAAAAACATTTATTACATTCAGTTTAGCAGATTGTGTTACGGAGTAAATAATTTGCTGTAGGCCCAAAAAAGGCAAGTACTTAAAGTAACTCGCATAAATGCAGTTAAAAGAAATAGGTAAATTTCACTATTTTCAAAATTTTTGTTTAAGAGCTTTCGAAAAGCCAACATAGTAGCTTTGAAAAACGCGCACTTTCCTACATGAAAACTATACTACTGTAGCTGGAAGGACGTTTTACGACTATACAACCATATGTATCGCCAATTTCCATTTTTTGTTATTTTCCATTGTTCTCATATGTTTCTCGCTTTTAGAGGCGATTCCGGCCAATGTGACAGATGTTCAGTCGCGCTTTATTATTAGCTGATATTTTTGTAGGGTCTAGCTCGGCCCAAAATATGTCACAATGACTAATTGCGGCTAGACAAGCCTGGTTTTAGAGCGCCGATTGACTGCGACAAAATCTGGCCCTACTACACACATCTTAAGGTAAATGATGCAATACGACTAATTCCATTACGAAAACATGACTTCTCCATGGAAAGGCGGGCCACAGATTTTAATTTTAAGTGAGTTTATGTAAATTTCGGTTCCTGTTGCTTGGAAATAGCTAGGTAGCGCTTAATTCTCCCGTGCGATAAGTAGCTATATCTGATTTATAGGTTTGCCGTTTGTTAATGGCATTGTTTAATGCTTTTTTACGAGGATAAGAGCAGGAACAAATTATTTTGGTACAAAATTTCGTCACAGTATAGTAAAAACGAATGGTGTTTTACATTAGAATTTCAGATCAAAGACATATGTAACCCTCAGTTTCTGAGAAGTCGTTTAGCACAATTAGAATGATTTCCAACAATTCAATATTAAAAATAGCTTTTACATTTGGCGTCATATCGAAAACAACCGTAGTATTTTGCAAAACATGTACGCATCAATAAGGATAATTCCGCTGTCTCCAACATTATTTTATTAGTATATTACTGTTGTAATTGAGCCGTTTTTTCTTCTTTGTTGAAAATTTGGAGCTGTTTTCAAAAATCGAGCCTGTGACACTATGTTGCTCTGCACAAAAAAGTTCCGGACTCTTAAAGATCAATAAACATACTAAAAAAATTACTATTTTGTAAGAATAAATACCCAGTTGCTTTCTATACAGCAGGTGGTTTTCAATACACCACTTGTGCAACATATGTAGCTTGTAGGAAAACAAATAGTCAGTTCGCGTCTACTAAAAGGTTCACGCTTATTAGACACCTTTTTCATGCAAATATAGAGAAAATTTCGCAGTTTACTCGAAGCAGAACCCGTATTAACCAGTTTGTTGTTCATAGCCATTGATAAAAATTGTCGAAGCGCTATGTTGTGGGCTCGAAGATTCCCAAGTTCATGATAATGTTTACAAACAACAATTGTTCTGTAGATGTGGATGATCCGTCCTTTGCTAAAATGCCATTCATGTGGGCCTACGATTTATTCCGTGAACGCAGTCTACCTCACCGTGTGAACTCAAACTTGTTTAGTAACAACACTGCAATGATACATATTATACAATTTTTATTTTGACATAACCCATTGAAGCACGATCAACAGGTTTCACAGTATACGTGATGTCAGTATTGTTGGCAAATATCAATATATCCATTGTTCTTTATTACACAAATTATGTCAGATATGATTTGTCGCATGTAACACAAACCTCTGAAGTGAGCTTATTTACTGCAGTGTAGAGGTCCATTCGTACTTCGACCATGTGTTCACTAGCTTGTACAATTGCAAACCGCATTTAATTACATCATTCTTGTTTCGCCTTGGCCGTTTAAGTGCTCAGGAAAAACCGCAAACAAAACTTCTATAATGCACAAGATATCATTTTTAGTTGTTGCAATGTATTTCTTCACTTGGCCAACGCTTTATTTGTAATCTCCAGTAATCGTCCTTAGCTAAATGGAAGTAGACTGATGTTGCTAACCCAAAGCATTTTCGGCATAGCATTTGACTTGTTATTCAGCAAAATTCATTCACTTGTAAAATTCTAAACAACACTAAGTTTAGGTAATAAGAACCATTAAACCCAGAGTAAAGTTTTTTTGACTCTTTTGCTAATAATATTGATATAAAGTTAAAATATTCAAGTAATATTTAGGGTGATAAAAGGGCTACGAGTATTTCACCTTAGTGTTGTCTAAAACGTATTTGTAATTTGAAATTTAATGTCATTAAAATTGCCCTAAGTTACGTTTATCCATACATGGCTGAGTGGTGTGGCGTGCTGGGTCGCAACACCAATCCAGGGTTCGGTGTTAAACTGTTGTCGGTACTTTTTGTATTTTCAATAGTTTTTGCTCCAGCAAGCATAAACATGGGAAATAGACGCTTAGACACATTAACACAGCGGTCATTTTTACGCAGAGCCCAAAATATTGGAAACATCGCAATATGTTTCGTAAATAGTCCAAACCCAACCGCCCCTGCGAAAAATCTAGTCGGCTCTTTGAAATTATATATGGGTAAACTTTAGCTGCTTTTCTTCTTTTATCAAATCAGTCCGACGTCAGTCGAG
>JASANE010007146.1:0-27417 GCA_030248225.1 Trileptium ribeirensis | reverse complement strand
CTACTACCAATAGATTTTGCAAATATTTCAGAATTCCAGGTTGTCTATGACATAAATATATTTGTTGTGTTGGTCATTTAAAATATTTATATTTGGATCTTCAAGCTAAAGTGTTGTTACCAATTGTGCTTTATGCAAACAATTTTAGTGAAGGGGTCTTTCCTGTTACTCTTCCCTGTATGAAATTGCACAATATTGAATATATGTATTGTTGTACCAATCTACTCATATCCTTGACGATCCTGCTTAAAAGATGCCGACCGTATTCACGTTAGTGTTTTTGATTGTTTTAGTAGAAGTGGTTCGATAACTAACACATTCCACAAAAATACGAACTGGCTGGTGTAGAGAAATCAAAGCTTGAATATTCCAACCCATAGACGACATACCACAGAGACTACGAAATCTTAATTTTATAAGTTTCCGAAATATACGATAACGACGAATTACCGTAATACTACCGAAACAAATTGGAATTTTCTGAACTACCTTGTGGTGACGAGTTAGCTCATACCAAAATCTCTTCTGTTTCTTTAATATTCATGAAATTACGCATTGATATTAAATTATTAGCAGCCAAAACGTTACTACTAATTCGCTACCATCAAGCGACAGCTTGCTAGATGTTGTGCGTGTTAGCTCAATGCCTTAGCTATTTAAGAGAACACATGACATGCAAAGCAAAATCTTTTAAGACATGAAGTTGGCGACTCCTGAATTAAGGGTAGTGGAGTGTCCGGGTGGATTTTTTAAATATAATGGATCTCTGGTGTATGAAATTGAAATTTTGCAGATCTGAATAGTTTTAGCTATAAAAACATACATTAACCCAACGAGTAATTTTTCAAAATTAAACCTAGAAAATTAGTGAAACTCAATATTTAAATAAGGTTGATTTTGCCTAGCAATTTTGTCAGCTATCTTCAATTTTTATAAACCCAGATGTAGAATACTCTGATTTGTAGTGGCGATAGTAATGGCATTATATTATCTTGGCTATTAATATATATGGATATCTATTTCACTAGTGTAGTGGTCAGTTGCTGCAGTTTTCTGCAGCAACAGGAATACTGAATGCCATAGACAAGTCATTGTATTACAGAGTATATATATTTTATTGAACACATCAGGGCTGGCTTTAGGGGTGTGAGGGGACATCAAAAAATTGGTCCAGGTAACTTTGAAAAATTGGTGAAGGACTCCCACCAAAAGATTTTTGACGGGTGGCTAACGACATTTTTGATGTTTATTTTTCTACATCGAACTACATCACAACAGCGAATTTAGTGGCCGTTGGATTCCAGTGTATACATACTACCACAACACTCCATTGTATCGATTTACACAAGCTATCCTAAAGCCATTCTAGGTCCATATGTTGCAATGATTGTTACAGTACAATATGCAATATATGAAAAAATCGATTTTCATACACTTCCAATCTAAATGAAAATCTTGCAGTATGTTGTAGAAATGGATTCTATGTGCATAATATGCGACATTCGTACAATTTTATGAGTTCCGCTTAGTTGTGAGCCCCTGTTCGAATTGGCGTGCATGGGAAGTGTTAACGCCAGCCATGGAACATATGATTTCCGCGAAAGTTGATTATTTTTATGTTGACGTTTTGTTAAACCATATCTTGTTACATAATGGCACGTAAGCTGTTGAACGTTAAATATTTGCTTGTCACGAGTTGATGCAATTGAACCAATGGTGGTGCTTTTAGGTGACCGTTGTCGGATGGGGACGATTCAAATCCGGGTCCAGCGATGAGACGAACGCGTCGTCGCATATGTTCTGTCTTCGTGCAGTACTGACTTTTGCAACAATCCCATATGTAAGTTTTAGTGGACCCTACTATGATCAATGAGAATGTTCGGTTAATACTAATGTTAATAGCATAAGGTTAGGGCAAAATATGCCATACCGCAAACACATATTTCTATATATCTTTTACTGTTTGCTTTCAGGATATTTCGTACTGCAAATATAGAATGTGTACCTTGAGTGACCAGTCCGGTCGGGTCCGGCGTACAAATGGAATTGAGTATGAACATTTGGACCCAATGCTATCTCAAGTTTGTGTATAGCACCTAGAGGTTCCATGAAATTGACAGACGTGAAATCTTACCGATCTTCTTAAAATATATAGCCGAAATAGTACAGGTAGTTGTAAAGAAATATACCAGAGATATGAATACGAAATCTGTGTTTACAGTATAAATTACTGTACTTAGTTTGAGTAATATATGACTTTAAGTAGGTGCTGTCCTGTACTGAATAATATACGCCAAGAATTGTAGCGACAATGCCTGCTACAACTCACATTTATGATGACAAAAATCTTGTCTTATATATAAACAGTCAACGTGCCGGGTCTAGGCAATATTTTGTTCGTCAACTAAATTGAATCATGAAATTTGCACTATCCACCCATCGCTCTGAAGAAAATATGCACAATGGTGAGGGTCTGTCTTTCAGAACTGATCGGTGGCTCGTGTAAATTACACGATTAAACGGAGTCAACTATAGGAATATCGTTTTGAAACGGATCATTAACCTTGTTGAAGCAAGAATATTTCAAGAATCAAAGATCGCTGCGAAGATCAAACCCGCATTGAACATGTCGGCGACATAGCGTCGTTGGCTCATTGCGGCTGCCCTCCAACAGATAAGCAGTAAGCTCGGTAAACTTTTGGGGAAATTGAGACATACCCTGTTTAACGCTCGCGTTATACTTTAAATATCTTAACATGGTTTTTATCTCAATTTTATGAAATCAGCGTGGTGCAGAAGTTGCATTGGGATTGCGGCTGAATTAGAACAATTGGCTAAACTGCAGTTACAAGTGTTTATGCACTCTGTTTAATACTAATAACAAATTATTATACACGGTGGCGCGTAGTGTTTTTAACTAACTTGCTTATCTATATTGCCGCTTTTGCTCTACTACGAACTACTGTCTTTGTCGTAAAACAAAGATTGGCTTAAGCTTTTTACTAACCAAGTATCCCCTAAGTTTGTCTAGTTTAGTTACATTAGATTAGTTTGTTTTGAACGTCTATTTACATTTTTCTGTTACAACTTATAGTAAGCTATACTGTATTTAATATAGCTTGGTTTTGTAAGAACTTGTTTACGTCGGGTTTTTACGACATAATTATGAACGATCACTGGTCGAATTTATTTTTAGGTATGCGCGAATCTGTGATAGGTGCGTACAATATGGTTGTTCTTCGGTCAAGTCACTTCACAATCTCAATGCCGATGTCTACATACAAGTGAAGCTTTTACTTGAAGCACCGTTTGCGATACAGCATCGTAATTGACTGATCGCGTACAGTTGAAAATGGGATTCCAATAGCTGATTTATTGTACAATTTAATACGTTAATAGAACGCGAATACAGTTATGCGATTCTGCATGTTATTTCAAGAATGGGGACAAGGCTACGAGAAATCGACAAATATGCGAGTACGCCAGTTGTGTTTATATGTTAGAATTCTTTCGGTAAACTGCGAATGGTAATGTCAGAATTCTGACTTCTAGTTTTTTAGTTTGATGTGGCCTCACGTATTGTTCAGCGAGAACACCAATAGATCTGTACTTGAGTTTTTGAACATGTCACACGTTTAAAATAGTGCAAGATTTAGGCCTTAACCATTCATACCCGCGACGTCGAAATGTACCGATCGCACATTGTGCATTGTTGTGTTAATTAAGTTTGTCGTATCCTACATGTTTCCACGTGCGATGTTATTCGCTCGCTCCGAGCGACCGCTTATTGATAGCTTAGTGGTTTGTTTACACAAATTAAGCTTTGTAAATAATTGTGGTTCAATCCTAGGAGTAGGCTTGAGCTCGTCAAACATTGTACGATGCACAATTTAACGCAGGAATTAAGGTGCTAAATATGCTGCATTGATACTCTATTTCATTTTTCAATTTATACCGCTTGAAATTCACTTTGTATTTTCCACTGTACACACAGGATATTAAGAAATATTTTTACACATTTTATGGAATGTAGCTACGACTCTTTTGTGTGACGTATGAATGTATTGAGCGTATTACTAAATGTGTTCAATTGTCCAAGGCCGCAGCGCTGTATTAACAAGAACCAAATTTATTTCACACTTATGCGTCAGTCTGTCTTAGGTGGGTAAACCATGGCTGTTCTTTTGTTTATATTACGAATTAAATCGCTCAAAAATTCGCGAGTAAAGTTCTGCTATCTGTATTCCCAGTTTTGCGAACGCCAACGTCGCGTCCGCCAAGTACGACTCGAATTTGCGGCTGGCCTATTTTGCACGTTTGTTTGCACTCATCAAATGACACGTTCGATCGTATAGCTGCGCTTGGTGCCAAATGTGATAATAAACGTGATTGCAATGTGCGCTCGATAGCAATCCCAGTGTGTGCGGTGAGTAAATTCCCATGCTATATTGTAAAATAGTGACCGTGGATAGTGCTTCTGTGTTGCTCTGTCGCAAATCATGTCCGCTTACATAATGTGAAATTATAATTTGTGCGCAGACTTCGGTTTTGAAATCGTGACTGACTTGACAAAACAACAATCAAGAACAACACTTAAAGTGGACTCACGCAGTACACATATAAAAGTCAACGTTCGGGGTGGTTTTGTTTCCAATTGGATGAAAACTCGTAGAAAGGTGGCGCCATAATTTACAAAAATAACACAAATACTCAATGCGATTTACACATTTATGAAAATTTTAGCAGTACTCTAATTTTTAGCTACATCGCTATGCTGAAATATCCGTAAAAGCGCAAATTAAATATATTTGGCTTTAGGGTTCAAGATTCTTACTCCATTGGTTCCTCGTTACGGTGGCATTCGGGATTTATACCTCAGGTAGGGCGCATGTAACGTAGGATGTTGTATTTTATGTTTGATAAGGCTAACATCCAGCAACAATGAAAAATATCTCGTTGGAACACACCCGTTTTATAACAAGAATTTACACGTGTCAAGACTTTTGCACAAACCGTGTTTAAATGCGGCAGGATTTTTTATCTTACTTATTGTTTTAAACAAATGGAAGAAATAAGTCCTAACTGCTGCTGCTTGTTTCAGAGTAGCCTTACATCCTTTCAACATGTTTTCATCACTGTAAAAGTTACACACTTGCTACCCAATTTTCGATCTGCATTTTTTATAGTGATTCATTTAAATATTCATGCCTCAGCTACTTAAATATAAAATGTTGCCAAGGGCAAATTCCTAACTACAGTGACGGAGGCAACACATGTATGCTATATGCTGTATGCTATGTATACATAATCACTAAACAATCAGGCTTTCATCATAGAATACTATCTTAAAATATTAGAAACAACAGAAATAAAATCAAGTAATTATAAATATATATCAATATGTTAGCTTACAAATATGTGGTAGAATCCGCAGTTCTATTTAGATGAATCATATATACTTGCAATATTACTCACATGCTAAAAGGTAAATGACTCTAAATTGCACTTGTTTCACAGCACTATGACCACAGGGGCCGACAGGTGGTTATCTCTTAAGAGTCGGACCCGGCGTCGAGCTGAATCTACCTATCCCCCTGACAGTTCTATGTCCCCATCGTGTGTGGAATGCGGGCGGAAAAAGTTGAGCGGATATTGACTAATATACGGAAAATGTGACAAAATATTAACACAAATAAGCAAAAAATGACGTAACATTTAGCAAACATTGAGAAAACTATTAAAGCTGGAATAATTTTAACGAATTTGGAAAAATTATAGGTACCTTAAAATTCAAAGAAATACGATCCCCTAGGCGACCTTCTAACCGCGGCACACTTGCACTTTAATGACAGCTGTACTTGGAAGCAATGCATGTTATTTTTGGGTTAACGGTTAGATAAATGTAAATAAAGCATATTTTTTTATTAAGTGCATATCATTTACTGTTTGTGTGTTACCTTGTTTTGAATGCAGTAATCTCGAAATTTTAGGGAAATTATTTTAAATAATAAATGATTTGTAATCAGCAGCTCAAAGCATATTCAGTATTTTATTTTAATGACAAACTACGGTATTAATAATCATAATTTTGCAAAAACATTGGCGCTGTTGCGGAGACAGCGTTTTCCTTAATGCAAATTTTAGTTCAGGATTGACAACTGACAAGGACGCGCTGGATAACATGTGAGCTTGTCTTTCTAGCCCTGACACAAGTCTAAACTGTTACAGGAAAATATCGAAAAGCCTTACTTTTCGGCGCTACGACATAAATGTGAACTTCTCACTTAAGCAAAAATGCCTGTGCTGCCGAATCATAGCCACTTTTAGGATCTCGATTCTACGATAAATATTAATGACGCGCGGTATTAGTATCACCTAAGTTTTAGGCAGAATGAATAATAATTTAATATCAGCTCTGTGGCAAGCGACACGCATATCACCGGAAAGGAACTGAATGCTGCCCAAATTCAGAACTAAATTTGATACTAAGCTGGGCACGGAGCGCAACACGAAAAGATTAAAATGGACACGAGGTGAAGTTTGCAGGTATCTTATGATATTAAATTTTTTCACGTGACGCACAATTTAGTACGTGTGATATACAAGGTCGGGTATAGAATTTTAGGCAGGTTTTAGTTTTGAACGATGGTTCGCTACATTCCTTTCGTGCATGGTATCTCATATAGTAAAATGTATAATCAGTTTCCAATCCTATTTTCAGAAAGTAAATATAGCAAATTAGTTAAACCGTATGAGAGCTAAACATGATGTGACCAATATTTCTGAATTTACCATATTATAAATGATAGAAATGGACGGCTCTTTGTAAAAATGGGACAAGGTATACGTAAGGAATTGCGCAACTAAATTGAAGAAAATAGAAATCATCCATTACACGAGGAGCTGGAATCGTGGTAGACTCTGTTTTTAACAACTATATTTAGTGTTTATGACACATTTTAATGCATCATTTACGATAAGATGCATGCGCCAAGACCAAATTATGTCACGCGTCCAACTCAACTGGTTCGGGTGAACTATAGCTTAGCTGAAAACTATGGTACATTTTGATAGCATAGCTAGTCTTAATGTGACAAACAGGGAGTTTAGCTAGGCTCTATGTGACAAACGGAGCATCCGGCTGAACCGTCAATTGAGAAATTATATTTAGTGTAGTCCTTGGTGTAATAGCATTTTGTTCTACAGCATTTTAACACTTATTCTAAGTTATACATTTGTTTTTAATATATACAATTAACGTTTTAAGCAGTATGCCACCCTTGCGGCATTATTTAGATACGCATAGCAAAACGTAATGTTCTGGACTAAATAATCTCTGGTTCAAGTTATAGGGGCTCAGCCAAACGCCTCGTGACAAAAGCACAGTTCGGCTCAAACAGTCGATGACAAACGCATAGCCTAACTAGGCTATTCAGAATTTTAATAGTCAAGCTGGACTGTCTGCGTGACATAGTAGCTAGCCCATTTGAACGCGTGATAAAATTTGGATCATGCGCACGCATCTTATCGTTAATGATGTATAATTTACCGCTTAAACCTAATACATACATACATTTGTATATATGTGAAATACTTGTATATATAGCATACATACATATTTAAGTTGGTTTATCACCAAATTTGGGACAATAAAGTTCTGATCTATTATTATGTGTATTTTAAGCTGTTCCCAATCTTGTGAAAAATATATGTATTCTGTATATATTATATTTATTTTATATATTTATTATAAGTATTTAAATATATATTTTGTAATATATAAGTATTTTATACTATTACGTATGTTTAGTGTGATACATATTTTGGCTTGGGGACAGTTAACGCCAAAACAGGGCATAGTTAGGGGTCGTCTGAAACATTGTGGTCAATTATATATAATTCAAGCTATCCCCTAACTTGAGGGCTGTTTGGGGTTTACATATTATATATGTGGTATTGTCAAATTTGGGGACAAAATTGGGGATAAGGTTTGTACTATGTGTTTTATATATGTAGTTTGAGCTACCCGCAAAATTGGGGATCCACGAAATTATCCGCAAATTTGGGATCCCCTTGTTTGCGGGGGTGTCGGGCAAAACACCGGTTTTTCATGTAGATATATAGCATACAATACACAGTATATATATAATACATATAGCATTATTTATGAATTATTTTAGCTTCTGGCACTGAATTAATTAAATTATTAAATAATTAAATTAATTAAATACGGATTAATACGTATTAATTAACACAATTAAATAATTAAATTTTAATTTCGGAAATTACCGGAATTACAGGTTTCATCAATATGTTCTGCGTTACATGTATTTATGCTGATAAAGTGATAGCGGGATCTATTCCCTGACGCGTCTTATCTCTCTTCATCGCTATGCACCGATCTAATGGTAGATCGCTCCGCCCCTCCCTTCCCTTGGAGGTGATGGAGGCACGACTTCCATAGGAACCGAAGGCCGGCTTACTCGCCCTAGAGGCCCAATTCAGACCACCCCCAAAGGCCCCGGCTACCTGTGAAACCTCGGCCCTTGTGCATTTGCGGTTCGCATTAACTACGGTGCGCACTTTCTGAAGAATTTTGAAATGCTACACGTATTCTAAACTTAATGAGTTAGAGCGGACATAAAATAACTGACAGCCACAAGTCTTACATACAAGGCAATAATAAAAACAGGGAATCTAGCTACGTGCATTTCGATGATAAAGCCTGCAAAACCGATGCACTTCTGCAAGGGTATTTTGGATCATAATTTATTTATATATACTATTCCATGATGTTTTCTATATGTTCTATTCAACACCTGAGGAAATCATAAATATTAGTGCAGCAGTTGTTAATATTTTACCCAACATTATGCAGCATCACAGAAATAACTAATAGTTGCTACTACCTGAGGCAAACACAAGCATTTATATTTATTTTTTGGAGCGACATTTTATTATATACACCAGTTTGGTAATTAACTTCTCTAGCAGCAGCTATACATGACTAGTAAAGATTAAAAAGTTGGGTATCAATAAAAGACAGTCTCCTTGTTGAAAGACAACATGATCACACTTCGACCATGTCCGTGAACCAGGCTAAACAGCGCACTTGCAAAACCACTAGTGTATTGAAGATTTATAGCCCAAGTGTTTGTTTATATTATTGACAAGGTAAATCGTGTGTTTTCGGGTAGCCCTCAAAGACTTAAATTGATCAATTTTAAAGAAACATCGATGATTTTACTGCCTATCGACTCAACCAGACTCGATAAGCTTGTTCAGAAATATTTATTTAGGCCACTTTTATCACAACTTTCTTGGGTTTTTTCAGTTTCCAATGGTACCCAAAATTTTCGAGAAACATTTCTATAAGTATATACCTAATTATACACCATACAAACTGGTTTGGCAAGCTAAATCGATTAGTAAATGAATCGCTGCACAGGATAAAAGTTAATTCCACTTTTGGAGTGCTAAGTGTTAGGCTAGGCAGGTAACCCATGAACCGATTGACCCGATTTTATCACCATTCGACTCGTTCACAAATCAAGCGATATGTAAAATTGTACATTTATCGAGAAAAAATCTTTTTGAAAATTTTGGGTTAAAAGGAGACCCAAAAAACAGATAATAATTGTGTTAAAAGTAAGCAACGTGGATATATTCTGAATTAGCTTGTCCTGCCGAGTCAAATGGTACTGAAATTATCCCCGTATCTTCAAAGTTGATACAAATTCCAAGCTTAAGGAGACTAGCCAAAATAGCTCGATTAATTATATTTTTATAATCATTTGGTTGGATGGTCAGGTGGGAATGTATCACCTGTTTAATAGCCTTGTATTTTGTATACTCGCATGTAAAACCGTGTATACATTGCGTATGAAAGCGAATTTCTAGGTCATCGTCAAAATACCTAAATTACCATGGTCAAAAATTTTAATTCATATCTGCTATATGGGTTGAGTATGTACTTAGATGGATAAAAACCGTAATTTATGGGGGCAGGGTCGGCTTCAGCCCCTCTAGAGTTAGAAAAAAATTAACTGAAACAGAGCGAGCGTAGCGAGCGGAGTTTTCATTGAGGGCGCTAAAAAGAAAGTAGCGAAAATTTCTTCTTTTTGTCGCGTATTCGTAACGCATATTCGGTAGACGGGATTTCAATAAATTTTTTTCATAGCACCAGCGATGGTGGTGTACAATTTAGATGACCGCGAACAGCTCCGACCCCATCTTCCAGGTCAAAACAGCAAAAATCAAATGTCTTATATAAGGATTATTCGCTAAATATTGCCACACGGGTACAAGTGGATAGCAGGCAATATCTCGCGACACATCCTTCGCATCGAAAAATGTGACGCTTCGGAGAATCAGCTCATCGAGATCTACAACTTTGCTCGCCGTTATTTGTTTTGTGGGACCGTTGGTTCGTCGACCATTTGCTAGAACTAGTGATTTGTTAATTTTCGGCATGTGATTGCGTGTTTTGTCTTTAGGTTATCAAGCACACTTAAACGTGACTACATTTAATTTAAACTCTTCATCAGGTTTCAAGTATTTTATGGTCGATTTCCAAAATGTAAGGTGTTGTCATTGGTTTGGTTTTGCATCGCGTATAGGACATCAAGAATAGTCTATATATATATATTGGTTTTTAGGTTTTTTCTGAACGCTTATTGCACTGACTTGGTTATCTAGAGTCCAGCGAAATATGTGATGCCTTTCATAGGTCTTCAATGGGTTTAGGATCGATGAACCCGATTTCCAAAATATAGACTGTGCTCAGTTGTTTGGTTATGTATTTGCGTACAGAGCATCAAGAATGGTTTATATATATTTAGGAATGCTGAATACGATGGTTCGGTTATCTAGAGACCAGCACATATATTTCATGCCTTTTCAAGGTTTTTATTGGGTTTAGGGTCAATGAACCCGATTTCAAAAATATAATTTGTCTTTAGTAGTTTGGTACATGGCATCAATAATAGTCTACATCATACATGCTCTAGGTCTGCTAAAGGTAGGAATAAAAACGTGATATGATGATGTGGAATATTAATGTGGAAATAAAAATGCGATGGCTGATTGACAAAACTGCGCTTCCAACGTTTAGACGGACCCCAGTAGGCTAAAAACTCGGATCCTTACCCCTTGACTCTTTGTCCCCTGGTTATTCCCTTGGCTAGGTGTAAATGATAAGTAATATGGTAACATTACAGCCGATAAGTCGACAAAATGTAACGCGGTTATAAGCTATGTGGTATTAAAAAATATTATATCTGTCCAAAAATATGGACTATACATGTGTAGCTTTGCTACCATTTAGAGCATTTCTGAAATACAGCTTTAACATGTTCGGTTTCGGACAACTCATCTTGAGGAGAATTCGAACTCCGACAAAAAGTCCTGGAGGCAGTATATAAGTCAGTTAAATTTTTCTCGTGTATCATCAAAAGTGGGAGGCCCCTGCACTAACGTATTGATTTATGGTATCGATGTGACGCGTATCGTCTTTCCGATAGTCACGACTATAGGTGTACGAAAGTTTCGAGGGATATTACACGTGAACACAGTATCAGATAGTATGGCGCTATTTTTTAAATTCATCCAGCCCCTCTAACAATTTTAAGGAAATTACGGCCGTGGGTCATCCGAAATGGCATCGCCAAATCAACGCTCGCTCTGACTTGTTGTTGGCAAACTGGCTTGCCAAGAGACTATGAAGCTAGTGCTGTGTCCGCCGTCTATTTTCTGGTAACGCTAGCATTAGCTGAACATACAAACTTTTGGAGGTCATAGGTAGTGTAACTGAATATGGCTAATACCATGACTCATGTAATAAATATATATTCTCGAATGTGCGTGTGCGTTTTTTCTAAAACTTTAAAAACGCACTTTTGCATAAATATTGACACAATGATTGTTGTGTGTATTTTTCGCGTTTATAAAGCTATTAACAAAGTCTATATGTCTGTGTTTGCAAGCGAAGTGTCGTTTAGCACCCGAGGGTCTAGCTGAAGGTTTATAGTAATCTGGCAACCCTGGCACATACATAAAATACGTATCCAGCAGGGGGGCCACCACATTCGTGTAAAAATTGACTTGTGGGGTTATCACAGCGATTGTAGACGACCGGCCTCACTTTTGTCACCCCACTTTTGCAGAGTTTGCGACGCCTCGGCGTAACAGGCGCTTCGTCATTGCAGTTAAATTTCTAATACTTTATGTGTAAGAGAATTTATAAATCCACATATGTTATGTTCACTGCCTATTACATAAAAAATATACATTTTACGGCTCTAAGTAAAGCAGAGAAAAAACATCGATGTTGACATTACTGAAACATGATACATTGGCACGTAAACATTTAACGGAGGACATACGTGCTAAAGCATAAAACCCGAACAGTTACAATCACGCACGTAGTAAAGCGCGTGTTGTGAGTTGCCATCGTGCCCACCCCCATGTTAAATTTCTGTGCCCCTTCAAGGATGACACATAATCGAAGAATATGATTATATGCACTAACAACCTTTAATCTATGCCAAAGCTAGCAAATCTGGTGCATCACCGTGGATAAATTTCTGGTGGCAGTTACTATTCCAGTATCACTTGCTAAGCATGTAGCCACCGCAAAATTTACGTTGGCCTTCGGGCAGTTTGGTGATCTTTTTTGATTAAAATTATATGCTCATATTTACGCTTCTGTTGTTTTAGACGATTTAGAAAAATGTTGGTGGCAAATAAGGTTTCATGAGTCTGAAAGCGGCTTATAATTAACCAATAGAAGCATCGTTGTCCTTTACAGCATCATAAATTGAAACTTTTCTTAGAACTCAGACCTGTACTCATACACTTTGACAGAAGCAGTACCAATGAGGAAGTGGTTTGATACATGTGCTTACAAATGAAAAGTTCAGTACGGAAGGAAAATTACGGTTCGGTGAACAAAACGTCAAAAAATTAAACAAATGATCTACGGGCAATAAAGGTGAGAACGAGACTGATTTTAGACTCTGGCTCGGCTCAACTCTTCCCGAACCATGACCCGCTTGGCGCGGCTCTCACAGGCAGATCTTAAGCTCTGTCTCTGCTTGGCTTGTACGATAGAAAGCCCGGCACAGCTCTGCTGTTAGGCACCCAATAATAAAATTTCGCGATTCAATAATCTTATAGAGAACATATAATTGTAGAAAACAACAAACGAACTGTATATATACTTGCTTTTAGAGCTTTTAAGAGCCGAACCGAAGTATCTGAACTGTTCTTGCGGCTCGCTGACTATTGTGCAATGCATCAGTTGTTATAATTATGTTTGTTATTTTAAAAAAGTACTTTTAAGATCTAACCACAGCTCTTGCAGATAGAGTAGGTCGGCTCGATCCATCTCATCTCTGACTGACAAATGTTTAGGCTCTGGCTCGGCTCGGCTCAAGAGCCGAGGTGAGCCGGGCAAAGGTCCGAAATTTTCCCCTCTGTTGGACAATCGGAACATAAAATACTCATCGGATAACACTGTTTGTATTTCATTTTAAAAGCCGCTGCTTATTCTTTACTATTTACTAGTAGCACTACTCAAAAATTGCAACCGAATACCTTTGTCAACCTTGTAGCAGCCGCTGCCTGTTAACTTTGTCGGCCTGCATTGTATTTGGTAACACTTTTGCTGTGCAAAATTTGTGTTGGGGTTTGCAGAGCCAACGCCGTTGCGCCTAGGATAGGCGACTCATACCGGAATAGCCAATGTGCAGAATTATGTCAACACCTCGCTGATTTGTCTCGTTTGTGATTTAACTAAACTTAATATATTCATGTTTGGTACCAGGCGTTCACCGCTTTACGATAACCTATCAGGTTTGTAAAACACTTTTATATGACCATATTGTCAATACCATTAATGCGCTACTAAACCTAAAAAGACCCCACTAGCCATCATATTTTGCAATATCAGATGCGGAAACCGCACTATTGTTTCGAAACTAATAGGAAAATCGATACTATTCACTGCTAGCTCATACTAGTGATTTCCAATCAGGCAATGACAGTTGTGTAACGTTCTTTAGCTTTGAATTTAGGATTTGTTTCTGCTCGCGAAAAAATTTAACGTAACTTTGAATTCTTCAGTAAAATTGTCGTATTATCAGTAACTGTTCTGGAGCAAAATCCTTTCTAGTTCAAACCCCACAATATTTGGTTCGAGAACAAAGCTGAAATTCACGAACAGAAAATAGCTTTTCTGGTTGTCTAAAAGTATTGTGTATTTCAATTTTTTTGTGTAAAATATTAACATAGGATAGTCAGGGAATCATCTTAAGTTTAGTCGCATATAACAACGCTTTAGAACGACAGTGATTCAGAATATAACGACAATTAATCACAATGACATGCAACGTCAGACAATATTCGACATTCAGCCACCGTCGTAGCGCATCGAGACCATTAACAAGGCTCTAAGTGACAGTTCCTAACACAATCGGCATTCTGTGTCAGAATCAGAATTTGCGTGAAAGGTTGCCTGCGCACTACAACAGACTGGCCACTACCAATCAAATTAGTTACAATTAAGTGGCGTGTTTTAAGCATGATAGAAACACGATTACTAGTTGATGACTTTTTTCTGGCCTTATCCCATTCGCGTCTGTGGGATAGTATTTACACCACGACAGCTGTACTGCGATGATTTCTATACGTCTAAAAGTACGAGCTGTGCCACAGAAACTTATGCTTTAGCTCTAATCGATAACTATGAGATTTTGCTCAATTATACAAATAAAAAGAATGAAAATTTTTGTTAAATTTTCGAAGCTTAAGCAGACCCACACATTCGCTCTCATCATTGTTGTCGTTTAAGTTGACTCTAAAAGCTTGCATCTAGCAACTCTAGCTGTCATTATCATTTTTACCCAGTGAAAAACGAGCACGCGCTTCGCATAGACACTGCATTCTTTTTGCAATAAACAATGATTGCTTTCCGTCTGACTGCGCAGTAACTTATTAATTTAGCTTGGTGTAGTGTATGCCGCAGTAGGATTAGATCTGTAAGAAACCTATGATTTAAACGAGATGAGAGAGAAAATATTTTTTTCTTTGAGCGCGGGGGTTTAGCAGACGGATATGTTATTGTTTGAAAAGGAAAAATTGCTTGAGTTCAAATATTTACTTACGAAATGATTTTCATTCATTTCAGAAATTATAATTGGGGTTGAGTTTATTCTTCGAAATGACTACCGTGAGCTTGAGCTTGCCACAGAAACAACTGTCAATCATCTAAACGTGAAAGCTCACAGCAATAAATATGCCAAGACGAACCCTGTCTTATTTTCAAACTTAATTTTGGAAAGCGGTATTCCTATGTCAGATAAAAAATATCACTAATACTCTGGTATTGTTTTCAGCTTTTAAATTTTATAGGACAGCCGCCGGATTTCTCAAATCTCAAACAAAGCACAATCATAATTAGCGAGTTTATATTATTTAATAAAGAAGGCATAGAGATACAAATTATATAGCTCATTGGCTAACATATACAGGCCGACCTAGCTCCGTTCTGAGCTGTTATTTTTCTAACGTTATAACATACCGCCCCTCACGGTTACTTGGGCCCATTAAATAATCAAGAAAAAGCTAAACATTGGTTGCGTTTCCTACGTTTGCATTTCCGGCAGGATCTGAAGCACATATTATTTAATGATATTTATTTTATTGATTGAAAATGGAACGTTAGGCAAACCATTTGCAGATCGTCAGTGGTACACGATAGACAGTCATATAAGTAAGTGTAAATCCTTAATCTGATGTTCTGTTGGTAAGCTTATTCCAGGCCATATACACTACATTATATTAAGTTTACATTAAATTAAAACATTTTCGATAATTTTTTATTGTTGGGTAGGGAACCTACTTCACGTAAACCAATAACTGATATGCTACTCTGCCTTCTTTAAAGTATTTGACATATGCTCGATAGATTAAGATTTGAAACTAGTGATTTCTCATTTAATTTCCGATTAATAATGATTCGGAAAGTGGAAAGTTTGTTAACACACGCTAATTGACGTAGCAAATTCATACGGTTCTGCTATTCCATCACAATCTGATTAGATGTCCTATAACAAGTTATTTTGTTCTGTTCTCATTGTTGTTACTTGGGCCATATGCATTATGTACTAGTTGCTTTTATGGTTTGGGTGCGTGTTGATAACTTCATTTTTCATTTTCCCTACGATTTTGAGATGTGCATTGCACATTCTATGCATTAATAGACTCTACGTGTAAATTGGAAAAATAAGCACTTGATCACAATGTTAGATTTTTGAAACATACCGAGGGGCCTATTTTACAATGGAGCCCTGGTCAGATAAATCATTCGTGAACCTGTAAAATTATAGGGTATTGCAGAAAAGATCCCATAACCTAATAGATGGGTTTTTATTCAAATTGTCCACTTACAAGGAACTGCAAATTCTAAAAATTTGATGCATTGTATATTCACATTGTATTTCAAACTGTGTCCTTAACAGCTAAACTCATAAATTCCTGAAGCCTACCGTGCTTAGCCAACAGCAGGATTTTTTACTTTAGGCAAACATTGTCGAATTTATATACATTTTCTTAACTTTACGTGATTAACGGAATCTTGAACCACGTTGTTTATATGCATAAAACGATTAATTTATTGCGGTTTCACAAATAACAGTGAAGATGTACGAAGGAAATTGATTTGTTAAGGTTTGATTAAGAGTACGATTAAGTTAAGATTAAGTTCTTGTTCACATTGCTTCCAATCCATTCTGATCCAGTTTTCGGTCACACAACATCTAACCCGATACTGCGAGACTTCCTGTCGCAGTACACTGTGATAATCTAATCCGATTCAGCCATTATCAGCGTCTACCGTATGTATATGTATTGTTCACAAAGCATTATGCGATTCGGGTCCGATGAAAATTGTGCAAGCTCGGATCAAAGGTTAGGTTCCTTTTAACAACAGACAAACTTGCGAATCTGTAATTTAAACCTGTAGTTATTTGCTTTCACAAGGGCAGACAGTCAAACCGTAAGCAAGTCGCAACGTGTAAAAGCAAACCTGGCATCATTCTCCTGAGAGAGTTTATCAATATTCGATGCAACTGCACACTAACGAAACCGTAGAATCTTTGTTCGCAATTAAACTTATCCCGCGATTATATTTCCTGAAGACGTCCTGTGTGTTTTCATTTTTAATGTTCTGCGTATTTCGCGTTTATGTCTTGTGACTGTATTCTGAATGGGGGGCTCCGTACCCAGCCCCAGTGTTGGATCTGTAAGAGCTGCTGATGCAGCCTGATATTGACACGTAAATTAGGTCGTTTTATTTACCGCATGCTGTGCTTTGAGGACAATATCCTATAATATTTCATATTCTTCCCTTTATTACCAAAAACGACAATTTTTCTATGCAAAATGTTTAAAGTATAAAAGTACAAGTTTCGGCATAAAGTACATAAAATTTGATCAAAATTTTGTTCTAAAATTCCTTCATAAAGCCAGAAATTTCGTAAATTTTGTCAAGATTTGCTTCAAACTCGCTTTTTCTCTCCAGCAAAAGTGTATGTAACAGGACCGTTCCGGCCTCGTTACGAGTGTTTTCATGATTCTCGCACCCAAAATCGTATTGAAACACGTTGGCACCTGGGTCACGTTCATCTATGAAATGTTTCGTATAAAAAATGTCGTATGTTATCAGTGCATCGTCGTATCAATGATTCGTTTCATATAAAAACGTCGTATGTTATGAGTGTATCGTCGTATCCAAGATTAGTTTCATATAAAAATGTCGTATGTTATCAGTGCATCGTCGTATCAATGAACCGTTTCATATAAAAAAAATGTCGTATGTTATCAGTGCATCGTCGTATCAATGAACCGTTTCATATAAAAAATGTCGTATGTTGTCAGTGTATCGTCGTATCAATGAATCGTTTCATATAAAAATGTCGTATGTTATCAGTGTATCGTCGTATCAATGAATCGTTTCATATAAAATGTCGTATGTTAGCAGTGTATCGTTGTATCAGTGAACCGTTTTGTATAAAAATGCCGTAATATAGCAGTGAATCGCTTTTATCAGTGAACTGTTGTATAGATGTTACTTATTACAATTGTTCGTTCTAATGCCGTATATCCTTATTCGAGTAGCCGTTGTTTTATTTGCCGAATTCCTACCGGGACGAATCTTTCAATCCAAACATACTGGGGGAATTAAGCCGTTTCAGCCGACTTGCAAGGCTGGACACTGAGCCCCGCACCGACAGAAAATGAGAATCACGCAGAACCCCAACCAATCGCCACTAAACGTTAAATCTTTGACGGTTAGGACCGTCCGGGAATAGGAGGCCCTGGCTGCACGTTCAAATTAACAATTGCGTAGAAATAGAAAAGGATAAAATATCAAATTTACCTAGTTATAGCTGTGTACTGAGCAATGGTCACGGGAAATCACAAGCGGCAACCAGTTAAACTTATATTTACGGTAGCTTTCGAGCTTACACAGGACGACGAATATCGGGTTAATTTGATTGCCCGCACCCGTCTAGTGCAATATGATCCTGGAATCACCGGATCACGCTGGTAGAAATGTTCGGAGGACTTTAGGTAGGGTTTAAATTGCCCCAGACAATGCTAAGATCGCACCCTTAACGCGACACAAACACCGCTACTTACGCTAAGTTAGGTAGTCGCGGAAGGAACCGGACTGACACCTTAAGTACGTGCATATGTGTATATATTGTTGTGGTACGTAAAAATATTCATCAGTTTACTAGAATAGCTTGTGAAAACTTTTATGAATAGCTATTGCGATACTGTTCTGATGAATGGTGAGATCTGATTAGAATAATACACGTGCTTGGACTATATATTTTTGTTGGCGGCGGCTTGTAACGACGTATTTCTGCTTTTTGGTTCTGGATGGACAGGATGGTAACTGGTGGCTGACTGGCATATCTACTAAAGTTGTGGCTGTAAGAATTATTTATTTTTTTAGTATATGCATTGCTTTCGATTTGCTTGAATGTATATTGAACAAGTTCTTGGCACAAGCATTACATTTTTGGAGGTCAACTGGGGAGCTCACAGAGAACTGCGTGCAATCTTTCACAGAGAAGTGCGTGCATCGTCTAACTAGCTGCGCACTTAGTACCTACAATAGGACTTTGGATACCCACCCACATATACTCAGCACTTTGTAAGCTCCGCACTTAAACTGCTAAGCTCAAATTGAGACACACTTCGTAGCTACTACAGTGGCTATAGACTTTGGGCATCATTAACTTAGGGCATCACTAACTTAGCGCGTCACTCACCGACACTTTAGCTCACCCTACTAGGTCACGCCTTCTTGCTTGTCCCAGAAGCTCTCCCGACACCTGCGGGAGCCATCGAAGTTACTCGTTCCCACCAACACCCCCTCGAGCGGAACTCGCTCCTTCTGTTATTTTGCCGTCGTGCGGACCTCGCACATCCATATTCCTTCGGGCAGTACTCGTCCCATATCTGTCGAGCGGAACTCGCTCATTAATAACTCGCCTTCGGACAGAAATTGTCCATTTCAAAGCGCCCCGGCACCCAGAATTCAAGAGTATACAGAGCAGTAAGGTCAGTAACCGCAAGCGATAAAATACTGAGGATTAACGTGGAATACTAAATACATATACGCACTAAAACACATTTAATGGCTAACCCAGGCGCTTCAGGTACTACACCTAAAGACCGAACTGACAGCATGTTACGGGCGCTTGAGAAACAAAATAAATACATATCTGAACTACTCAAAAGTCAAACAGCAACTAATGAGATTGTTGCCACACTACAAGAGCAAGTCATAGACATAGACAATATCACTTCAACACCCTCATATCAAGCTGACTTGTCGTTTTACTATGGTAAATCAGGGGAAGATTTTAAGCAGTGGTATGAGCATTTTGAATTAATCGCGAATGCTAATAACTGGAACGAGGCTCGCAAACTTAAAGTATTACCTGCATACTTGCGTGGCACCGCGCTAGGGTACTATAGGGGTTTACCTGAACCAACTAAACGAAGCTATGCGTCATTCATAAGGGCACTATGTCATGTACTACAGGCACCTGAGGGTGAAAAATTTAAGCGTAATGAACTTATGCGCAGGAAGCAGCTAGTAAGCGAAACAGTCGCAGATTTCGGGCAAGCTATTAAACTCTTAACACGCGGAGCATGGCTTGAGCTAGATACTAACACTAGAGACTCTTTTGCATGCAAGTTCTTCGTTGAAGGGCTTAGACTACCACGACTTAAAAAATTCCTACTATCCAAGGAGCCTAAGTCTCTTGAAGAAGCAATTAAGTTAGCTGAAAAAGATGAAGCTCAAACTAGGTTACTAACCAATTCTGAAACTTTTGAATGCATCAGAGGCTCTGAATCTACACTACAGTTGGATGGCATAAATCAGGCTTTACTTAAACTGGCTGATAACCAGGCTACTTTATTAACACATCTTAATGATAACAAAACGAAGCAAGTTAGGTTTGACTCCCAAACTGATTTAGTTGGGGCCGTCAACTCCCAAACCAATCGAACTAATACTGAAACTCCTAACTATGGCTTAGAAATCGAACGACTCCACCGACGGCTAGACGGCTTCTTTCGTACTCAAAACCGTGGTAGTGGTAATTATAGGCGACCATCCGGATTTACAGATTACAGCCGCATGAATTTTAGGAATAGGTCTCCCGCAACTGGGAACGTGCGGTGTGACTTCTGTCGCCGGAACCATCACAGTTACACATGTCCTAATAAACCCGATCGTAGCTATGGGGGTTATAGTGAATTCAGAACTATGGAGACCGCGGTAGGCAAGACTATGGTAACACAAACACGCGAGACTATCGGGATACGGCTAGGCGAGACTACCGCGAACCTAGTATCCGAGATTATCCGCGCAGGTCGATTACACCGTCGAGAACGCCTTCTACAGAGCGCGAGCGTTCTTCCTCTGCACAGCGAAGATATGTAAATGCAATTCAAACTACTGAAAAATTAAAAACTGAAAATGACGCACTTAAAGATCAACTAGAAAGGCTTAAAGAAACTAAGTTCCCTTACTTTGTAAACCTAATCACACCGCTGCCTACGCTTGAGTTATGCACCTCTATGACTTTTCACGCACTGAAATTATGCGCTATGATTACTATGGTATACTTATGGTTTTATTTACTAATATTCGCTTTCAACAGTTTAGCTATAGTGAGTCTAAGTATCGCTCAACCTAAGAACTGCCAAATTTGCGATGACACAGCTAGGAGTCATGCAATAACGTTACCCAAATCCGTGCACTGCGTACCTCCAATTTCACAGAGAATTGCAAAACACAAAAATAGAACTTTTTGTACCAAGAACTGAACCGGTGTTATGTCCAGTGTACAAATGTACGCTGGCCACACATAAAATCTGTACAAACATGGGATTTTTCGGTTCAAAGGGTATAGTAATAAATGAGAAAACACTCAGTTCTATAAACTATCAGGACTGTTACCAAGCAAATAAAAATCGTAGGTATCAAAATAGTACATTATTTCAAACAGATAAAACTATGTGGTCAACACGAGAGGTCCTCATTGTAAACTACAGATGGTGTTGCTATGATTATTGTAAAACCTCAAATAATCTAATATTACAGTATGGGACTATGGCCACGTTCGATGGAAAACTACTAACCACTCACCAGGGGATATTTCCGCCTGCGACGTTAAACAGTATTATTGCGCAGCTAATGAAGCTACTTATGTGTGGGAAACTGTGCTTAATAAATCATTCTGTAGCTACCAGTATAAGTCCAAACATATAGCAGAAATAGCTGGTAGACACATTATAGTAAATGAGGTGCAAGGCGCTTTTACGCTAACTTCTACAATTCTTCAGAGCGAGGGTTGCATGACACATAATACTACGTATCGTAGTGAAGAAGGAGTTGCAATTAAGTTCTTAACTACCGAATTACCACAATACCTAACGCAAAAACAAAATACAATTCTGAAACATACCCAACTATCAAATAGCAATATAGATCCTATAAACTTTAAACTTAACTACTTAGAGAACAAACTTCTCGAGCTAGAAATCAAACGCTTCTCAGCAGTATGGCGTGAACTTTGCGCCATCCGACAACGACTGCTTCATATCGTTCAACAACTACTAAAATTGACCCAACTATAGCACTGAAAACATTCTTACAGCGAGATGACATCTTCGCGCAAATTTCCGGCGAGGCTATACTTATTTATGAATGAATAGCTGTCAACATAACTAAAGTACACTGGGATCACAAATTAAATCACACTTGCTATGAATATATTCCAGTAGAGTATAAATATAAAATTTGGTTTTTACTTCCAGGTACTAAGGACTTAGTACAGATTTCTGACATTATACCATGTTCACACGTAATATCAAGTATACATAAAGTAGGTAAAACTTGGATTATTGGCAAAAACTATAGCCATAAAACTCATGTAACAGAAACAGCAGTAGACCTAATCTGGACTCACCAGTGGCAACCTTTTTCTTTTACAGCTCCAGAACTTATCACTACTTGGAAGCCTACATACACTAAAATACTGTATTAAGCAGGCACTAGTGATACGCGATCCCGCCTTGCTATTGCTAGACTAGACCGTTTAATTAACTACACGGCTGCACTACCGTGCGATCCGGATGTAGTATACAATGTACTACAAGGCACAGGTGATGGATTAGGTCACATTATTGAAGGGTACGGAGCCGCAGTAGGTCATGTAATAGGCGGCGTAGCCACGAGTGTAACAGATTTGATTAATGGGTTACTAACTGGACCAGTACACGTTTTCATTAATATCGTCGCCATTTTAGCTTGCATAGGCCTTATGCTTGCGCTACTTTATTTCGTCTACAAATACAAACTATGTACTCGACTTACACCTATATTACGAAATTACTTAAGATATCCATATCGATCGAAAGACACTTACAGAAAACCAATATCATCTAAATTAACTTAACCTGAAAACACTGAGACACATAATTTTGAGCAAGTACAACAAATAATTACAAATATGAATGAAGATGAAATTATTGAAGTGGATACTTGGCCGCCTAAGCCGATAGTGGGTTTGGATGCGGGTACCTTTGTTATCCCTGTCTCCTTATTTGATACGGAGACATGGGCCTTGTGGGACACAGGTTCCAGTCATACTATTGTATCTCATAGCACTTTTACTAAGTTAAAACGTCCAAAAGCTTCACTCCCAGCCGTGCCGGCAAAATCGCTAACGGGGGAAGAACTACAATTCCACGGTGCTATGTTATTACACATCAAAATAGGTACTAAAACTTTTGTACACATTTTTACAATTGCGGATGACGGCTGTTGTCCGTATGATTGCATACTTGGCGTCGACTTTCAGCGACGTCTTGGCAAAGTCACAGTGGATTTTCAAAACTATGAACTACAGCTACCAGGTACCAAAGTAAATATCGGGAACACAAAATATCCATACTCTGTCACAGCTACTGAAACAGTAGTACTTCCACCACAAGCTGAGGTTTATTTACCACAATGCCGCATAAGTTTAATACAAAATAAAACTGTAATCTTACAACCGCACTATAATAACTTAGCAAAACGGTCACTAGAGACGTGTTCAATACTAACTAATGCAAATAACGGGTATGTTGATTTTTTACTAACTAACACCAAACCATGTAAAACAGTCCTTTATAAAAATACACACTTAGCGGACGCCTTTGAACTTGACACGAACGTACGGTTAACGGCTATACATGACGTTATCGCTACTATTCAGGGTAATCGACAACCCAGGGAACGAAGAACTACTGAGGTACCACACTTTGAGACTCAGCTACATAAAAAATAGCAAGTTGTAATCAACTGGATTTAGCTCAACAAAAGCGATTAACGTCCTTACTTACTAATTTTCGATATGTTTTTGCGCAAACTAATCACGATTTAGGAAAAACTGAAATCGTTAAACATGGCATCAACACTCAAGGCGATGGTCCGGTGAAATGTAGACCATATCGCGTCTCAGAAGCTGAAAAACAAATTATAGATGAACACGTAGCTAAGATGGAAAAATCGGGGGTTATCGTACCATCGTGTTCTCCATGGTCAAGTCCAGTAGTTTTGGTGCCTAAGAAAGATGGTACTACCAGATTTTGTATCGACTTACGAGCACTTAACAGAATTACTAAAAAGGATATCTATCACTACCTAACTGTAACGACTTATTTGACGTCTTAGGAAAAGCCAATTACTTCACATCACTAGATCTAATGAGTGGGTATTGGCAGGTGACTATGGGTGAGACTGATCAGGAAAAAACAGCCTTTATCACTTACTCAGGGCTCTATGAATGGAAAGTTAAGCCTTTCGGACTACGCAACGCTCCAGCAACCTACCAACGCCTTATGGAAAAGGTCTTACGTGGAATAAGTAGGAAATTCTGTGTCTGCTATATCGATGATATACTTATCTTCTCAGACACATTCGCAGAACATTTAAATCATCTACGAGAGGTGTTTGCACGCTTGAGAAAGCATAACTTAAAACTAAAAATCGCAAAATGCGACTTTGTAAAGCAAGAAGTTTCATTTTTAGGCCACATTGTAATTAAAAATGGGCTCCAAGTGGACCCTAAGAAAATATAATCAGTACAGGATTACTCTACACCTACTACTATTACTGAACTCAAACGTTTCCTTGGTATGACTAGCTACTATAGGCGCTTCATACCACGCTATGCTACCATGGCAGAACCATTACATAAGCTTCTGCGTAAGGATGTAAAATTTGTGTGGTCAACCTCTTGCACCGACGCCTTTGAACAGCTAAAATCATGTTTAGTTAAGGCGCCAGTACTTATATTTCCTGACTTTACTAAAGAGTTTTTCTTCACACTGATGCTAGTGGAACAGGCATAGGTGCTGTATTAAGTCAACGTTACGACAACAACTTAAAACCTATTGCTTACGCTAGTCGCTCACTACAGGAAACAGAACTTAATTATCCGGTTATAGAGAAGGAAGCACTAGCTATTGTGTGGGCTGTTCAATATTTTAGGCCTTATTTATATTTAAAGCCATTCACTGTAATAACTGATCATAGACCACGGAAATGGTTACTAGAGCATCAACACACTTCTCCTAGGCTAACACGTTGGGCAGTAAAGTTATTAGAGTATGACTTAACTATAGACTATGTAGCTGGTAAGCAGAACTGTGTCGCTGATGCACTATCTCGCGCACCACTATGTTCTGCAATTAGCATTAGCAATTCGTAAGAGCAAAATAAGTCACTTGATTACTTTATCGGTGCTACACAAAATCACAAACTAAAACAATTACAAACTCAAGACAAGGATATCGCGTTATCAATTAAGCGCTTAACTGAAAATAGTTCCGACGAACTATCTAAAAATTACCAACTACAAAATGGTGTACTCTATAAGCGCTACAAGGACAAACTTCTATTAGTGGTACCCGTAGCACTACGGCCAGAAATACTGCAAATCCATCATGACGATATCTTTGGTGGTCACGTAGGTGTTCGTAAAACTCTGAGCAAAATTATGACACACTACTACTGGCCTAAGATGAACGTAGTGCTATGATGTTTCAGACTATGTTAAACGTTGTCTTTCGTGTCAAACTAAGAAGGGCAAGGCTACAGCAAGAAAAGTACCTCTACAGCCGATTGAGGTAACAAAACCTTTTCATAGAATTGCAATAGATTGCTTCGGACCGCTTCCACGGTCCCAGCATGGCGAAAAATATATTTTCGTCGTTAGTGAATATCTTACTAAATGGGTCCAAGCCTACCCTACTACAGATATAACTGCTGAGACCATTTCTAAACTTATTGTCGAAAAATTCATGTGTTCACGGGGCTCCTAAAACCACACTTAGTGATAGAGGGACTAACTTTCTGAGTGATGTAGTTAAGCAAATTTGCAACTTACTAAGCACCCGCAAACTAAATACTACGTCGTTCAACCCAAAATGTGATGGTTTAGTAGAAAAATTTAATCATACTATGTCGAACATGTTATCCATGTACACTAATGCTCAACAAAATGACTGGGATGAGTACTTGCCATTCATCCTTTTTGCTTATCATACTAGTGTGCAAGAATCGACAAATGAAAGCCTTTCTACTTACTCTTTGGTAGGGATCCACACTTACCGTCTGATATTGCTTTATTTCCGGACACAGGAAATTCAGTTAGTGAACAAAACTATGCAACTGAGGTAACTAAGAAACTAGCCTCAGCTTGGCAAGCAGCTTTAAAAGCAATAACTAATCCACAAGCCAAGCAGAAATCATACTATGATCGCAATACTAAGCATCACACTTTTGTTGTTGGTGACCGAATATTACTTTTCTGGCTTAAGAGAACTAAGGGGCTAACTACAAAATTGGGACATCCTTCGAGAGGACCGTATAGAATTCTCGACGTCAACCCTACAACTGCTCTGATTCGAGCATGCGACTACCCTGACAAACCTAGCTTCCGGGTGACTGTCAACCATTTAAAGCGATTTTACGGTCCATATGTCCCACGTTCAAATTTAGCATCAGAGTTCGTTAAGACTAACGAGGCTGCGCGAGTACCAGTTGCCGCTCCGGAGGATACTGTCCCCCGCACCGACGCAGCAAACTTGAGAAATAGTGAACTAGGTCGGTACAACTTACGGCCTCGTCGCAACTTGAACTTAACTTAAGTAGACTATTGAATTTATCGTACTTATTAATTTATGGGTTTCATTAGTATAATTTCTACGTTTTATCATATCTTATTCTAGATGAAATTAAATTGTCACAGCGTTATTTATATTAATTTATTATTTTATTTATTTATTAATTTATTTTATTATTTAAACTTATTAACTTCTGGGGTTCCCCCATCCTCCCCATTTTTGTGTCTTCCGTCCAACTTCAGATCTTTCTTATCGTTCAACTACCAAAATTTCACGACTAATCGAATAATAACTACTAAGCCAAAACCGTACAGCTTTCGCATGCGACCTGAACGTCTTCCATAGTCTATAAGGTATCGCTATGATCATGGAGAAGCGTGCATTAGGTTTGAGGACTTCTATCGCTATGGTGATTGTGACTGTAGCGTAAGATCCATGTTCAATAGGTCTGACATCATTTTGATTCAACATCTTTTCATCACTTAACTCGCATCACGACTTGACTTACTACCATCTGATCACGACTTTCAACAGTATAACTGTTCGGCTGCATTCGCTCACAAAACCTTTCACTTTCTGTTCGTTTTGATCGACGTTAATCAACCAGAACAAAACCAGATCTATCGCCGACTACTAAAATTCATCGCC
>JASANE010007145.1:0-18961 GCA_030248225.1 Trileptium ribeirensis | reverse complement strand
CATGGAGATTTGACTTTAAATTGGTGTTCACCACTGCGGTATAGTATAACGAGCTGGTGTAAACGCATTACAAACAATGTGCATCAGTTTATATTTCATATAAAAAAGTTTACCCAAACAGGTCCAAGAGATGTCAGGCATCAGATGAAAAACGAAAAATCGGTGTTATTTTGTTAAAAAAATTGATAAGGCTTTTGCTTAAGAGAGGAAATAAAGAGATATGGACAGTACGCGTGTGCTTTCTAGTTAAGTATAAACCACGAAAACTTCCTCGTGATTGGTCTAAGCAACAGCAAGGTATAAGTGGTAACGCCAAATCTGAGGTGACTTTGATATTGAAGTTGACGCAGCGAAATTAAAGTTTGTCCCACTCATAGTTGCCAGCAAGGATTGACACAAAGTAATAGGGATGTCCACACGGAGATTGCTAAGGGCGCCCTATGGAAAATTTTTGTTACGCTAGCCAATGGGTTTTCATTATTCGCCTTTCACATAGAATTGTGTGCCGCGTTCCGGCGTCGTACGAAGGTACTCTGATGTAACCGGGTTGTGCTGCAGTATGCAGTTACGTGATTTTTGAACAGGTTACATCTACGTAACCCGGTTACAACCTTGTATGCGGTTACTGCGTGTTACAGGCACGCGTAACTCAATTACAGAAGTGTAACAATTAAGTACCTAAACTGCGTAACTGGGTTAAATTGCTGGACGGGGTTACCTGCGCTTTATTTCGCGCAACTAAGCTACAGATTTATAATGTATTACAGATGTTACGCTGCGAGCAATTGGGTTGCGCAGTGTAACTGGGCTCCGCGTGATATCGTAGACCAGTGTAACCCGGCTACACTACTGTACAATTTACGTGCCACGGGGATACAGCACAAACAAGTTACGTTGGATCATGGGGTTACACAAGTTACTCTGTTCCATAACCCGTTACATGCTAGCGTAACTTGTGTAACTTCAGTCTTAAGCGTAACATGGTTACGCTAACTAACTGTGTTACGCGTAACTAGGTTACCCAATGGAGTAACATAGTTCCAATTTTTATGACAGCGTAACCTGGTTACATTGCAATGCAGTAAACTTAGTTACGCGAAATAAAAGAGCATGTAACGCCGTACTGCAATGTAATCCGGTTACGTAGTTTAGGTATTTACTTGTTACACTTAAGTATAATATAGTTACGTGCGCATGTAAAACGTAATAACCACATTCAAGTTTTTAACCGGGTTACGTATGTGTAACCTGCTACAAAAATCACGTAACTTCATACTGCAGCGCAGCCCGGTCACATAAGAGCACCTTCTTGCGAAGCCGAAACGCTGCACACAATTCTGTATGAAAGAATCATTAGTGTTGGGCAACGGCCGATGTGCAAGACAAACGGCTGGACGTCGGCCAGCTGGTAAAATGTTCGGCTGGCCGCCGCCCGCCAACGGCTAGCTGACGGCCAAAACCGGCCAAAAAGCAACGGAGGGCTATCGGCCAATGGCCGGTCGGCTTCCAACGGCCGGCCAACGGCCTAACGACTAGACGACGGCAAATACACGGCTGAACGCCAAGAAGCTCTAATAATGCGATAAGCATTTAATATTCATAACTCGTTCTTCAGCATTTGTTTAAAATTCGATTTTTATATAAAAGTTTTGCACGACGTACAATGAAACAGCTAACTTGCCATCCGATGCCTACGCAGACAATCTATAGCAAGATTGTACTATATTTAGTGCTGAGATACTGACGGCTTTAAGGTCTATCATTAAACATAGACGCAATTAGTTTAATAATCAATATTACGCTTAAATATTACAACATGTTAGTTATAAACGATTATATATATACATCAAAAGGCGGCAGTAGTGTGGCCTAATTCTCTTGGCACACAGCAGTAAGCGTACAGGCTCACAACTGCTGATCAATGGCTTTAGCGACTGTCAACAGCAGAAAATTGTTAACGGCTGGCCGACAGCTATTAACGACCGTCCGACAGATTTGCAGCTGTTAATGGCGGCGAAATTGTATAACCGCCGCGCGAGTAAATCTTCCACCTGTCGGCTGATAGCTTTCACGGCTGATGTCCAACAATAGCTTCATGCAATATATGTGATAAAGCGAAATATTGTCAGAGTAAAAAAACTTACTGTGCCATTATTTTTGTAAGCAAACTGATCGAGGTTAACTTTGCAAGGCAGTGCAAAAGCATATACGATACCATTTAAATAGTGCATAGCATCAGTCCAAAATTTAATCAGAAACGCTGAAACTATGAATATGTTTGTCTGAGACATAAGTATTCTATAACTACATGGATTTCTCCTGAAAAGAAACAGTGCTATTAAATTCCATATAGTTTGTCCAGGTCATTCCATTTGGCTAGGTAATGGTCTGGTACTTGCTAAAAATTTGTTGTCCGCAGCACTATATTGACATCATTAACCGGTATTACTATTTCATATCGGTAGGTTACCTGATTTAGCATTATATACCAAGCGATTTTACTGGATGCCAAGATTAACATAACATAAACAAAACTAATAAGTAACTGAAGTTACGAAGTTTGTATTTGTTCACCTTAAAACTAGGAATTCCGCAAAACAGTAAGATGACAAAACAAATATAAATCACCTAAAAATAGTATCGCAAATATTTCGCACTCTTCGTTAAATCTATATACGATTTTGGCTGTTGGCATATAAATATCTTAATTCATTGCTTTGCTTTCAAAAATAATGAACCAGAGCTAAAAGCAATAAATTTAGGGTACAGCGGCGTGCGACGCCGAAATTGAAATCAAATGTAGCCAAACAAGACCCGACAAGTAAACAAACAAAGAAACGATGTATTGATGAATGGCTATAACGATGCGGCAGTAGTACGTTTCACATAAGTCGTATTACTGTCTCTATATTTTTTGTGCACACACATAATAAATGTGACAACCAGAGACAATGAAGCTTTCATGGTGCCAGTCTACTAGTGAGTGACGTGACGTAAATTTTGTTCTTTACGTAGTTTCTTTCTATTGTCAGGCGATGATATAGGCATGGCGAGACAGTTATTTAAAAATGTATTTTCCAAATAAAAACACATCGACGCAGATGAAATGAAATTAATTGAACACAACAGTAGATGGATTAAAAATGCAGCACACTATTGTAACGGTCTTCTAATGAGCGATATGACGTAAATTTTGTTCTTTACGTAGTTTCTTTCTACTGTCAGGCGATGATATAGGCATGGCGAGACATTTATTTAAAAATGTATTTTCCAAATAAAAACACATCGACGCAGATGAAATGAAATAAATTGAACACAACAGTAGATGGATTAAAAATGCAGCACACTATTGTAACGGTCTTCTAATGAGCGATATGACGTAAATTTTGTTCTTTACGTGGTTTCTTTCTATTGTCAGGCGATGATATAGGCATGGCGAGACAGTTATTTAAAAATGTATTTTCCAAATAAAAACACATCGACGCAGATGAAATGAAATAAATTGAACACAACAGTGGATGGATTAAAAATGCAGCACACTATTGTAACGGTCTTCTAATGAGCGATATGACGTAAATTTTGTTCTTTACGTAGTTTCACTATGTTTCTTTCTATTGTCAGGCGATGATATATGCATGGTGAGACAGTTATTTAAAAATGTATTTTCCAAATAAAAAACATTGACGCAGATAAAATGAAATAGATTGAACACAACAGTGGTTGGATTCAAAATGCAGCACACTGTTCCTGCCTACATAAGATGTTTTTTCGCACTTTTATCTCAGTCTTAGACAACACACGTGTTGCCTCATGTACTGGTTCACAAATATATATGTTAACTATCAATATTTGTATATAACTAAATCTGACAACTAAAGCTTTCTTTGAAATCGTCATTTTCGTAAAGTCGCCGTTAGAGGTCGGCATTTCACAGTTTCATAATCAATATCTATCGAATGCCACTATGTTTGCTACCCAATCCTGAAACCTCAGCACCTCGAGCACAATCGACGGTGTCAGATAGATAGTCCAATTTATTACTGAAGCGATCAATGCCATTTGTTCTCGAAAGCTTTAAAAGTATCGGGTCTATAAACTTTATTGGGTGAGTGCAAATTATTAAACCCCACAAAATTGAAATTACTAGGTAGTCACTGTCTTATACGATCACCGCACACAAAATTAGTGACTGCACCATCTTTTTAAGGGCCTGTAAATTATAAAATTTATGAGTTCTATGTAAACACCCAAAATATTTATGGGAACCTGTGCCAGAGCTTGACTTTAGTACAACCATTTTTAGCAGAGGCGGGAAGGTTTTACAGTTGTCACCGACCATCTTGTTTGCTAGTAAAGCGTTCAATTTTATCATTTTTACATTCGTTTGTAGTTTCTAAGCTAATTGATAGTAAACTTGATTGAAACTGATTCGGGTTTTTCGACAGACCGAATTTCCAAATGTAACGCATGTGGACGCGCATCGTTTTGTATACATAAAATTTTCGAAAAGTTTATTTCACGATAAATGTATAATTTTGTATTATTTTCGATCCGACTTTTGGTCACCGTTTCGGCGAACTCTATAGATTGCAACCAAAATTACCGATTCGAAGAGTGTAAAGTTGGAGGCTAACTGAAACGACCCAAAATTTCTATGTCAGATATTTATCCACAGTTTTGAACAGCACATTCTGAAACAAGTTATTCCGCTTTGTAGTCGTTCAGTTAACGTTAAAGCATTGAATACATTTCGATGTTTTTGAAAGACTAAATAGTTAAGAGAAAAATGAGAATACGAAATAACAGATTAAATGTAAATTTAAACATAAACTAAATGAACATTAAGTAAATCGGAAATTTTTTTCATATATATCGCCGAAGTGGTATCTTCCGAATTTTATGTCCAGTTGAGTGGAATAGTACCAAAACTTTCAGCGTTACTTCAAAATTGACAAATTACGGACTGGGTAGCTCTATACCTGCCGATAAAATTATCGTTATTGCTTTAAATGATCTTTTATACTATAACTGTTCCAGATTGAAACTCCCTGAGGGTAACCGGCGGCGCGGGAATGTCCTTCGGCCTCATAGGGTGGTCAGGCTGCCGGCGGAAGGGCGGTTGCGCGGCTGCAGGCGGCAGCTGGGTCTATACAGCGGGGAAGGACAGGCTATGTGCCGGAGGGGAGGTTATTGTGCTGGTTGGTCCCTCTGCGGGCGAGGGAGGGTTTGGTGCGTGTCGGAAGGGGGTTGGTGAGTGGCGAGAGAGGGGTTGGTACTTGGCGTGTGAAGTTGCTGGAGGTGTGCGAAGCGGGAAATTAAACTTTTGAAGCATTACAAATTCCTAAATTTTGCTCAGTTTTCTACATTTTTATAATTTTTCCCAGTTTTTTGTGGAATATTTCTTAGTTTATGCGAATGTGTGCCTGTTATTTCTAATTCATACCTATTCCGCCGATTTTCGCGAGTTTTGCAGCGCGGAGTGGAAGAGGGGGGTGCGGCTGGACCACTTAGCGGAGGAGGGGTCGGTGGTTGGACCACTGGCGGGGGGTTGGAGCTTCGACACGAATGGCGCCCGGCGCCTCAGGATCGGTTACTCCAGTAGCTCACCAATGAGAATGTATGTTTTTACACTCGATAAATTTGAATCATACAAATGAAAAATCAATAACTAATTAAACAATGTTTTGTGAGTTCGTAAGTAGATGACGATAGCAGAGCAACGTTGTTTGTTTAGGCCTTTCAACGTCTGCCAAAAGCTACTGTAGCAATACTGACGTGAGCGCGTGCAAAAACATTCTGGTTGTAGGCAGCTGCGAAAAGTGAAGGATTGTCCACGCCACTAGGACCGTACCGAGGATTCATTTCAGGCTCACGTATTCCACAACTTGTGGGGCTTTGAAAGGTCATCATTATTGACTTAAAGCTATTCTTCTCCATTAGATTCACAGTATATAGCTAGTTCTTTGTCACTGGGATTCGCTATCCAAGCTACACGACGAACAAATAGACCCTCTTTCATCGCCTACCTCGTTCCGGCCCAAACAGCCACTCTCGCCCAAAGGTTCCAGCACAGGTACGATGTGAAATTGGGCATATCAACGCCCCATTGACATGGTACATGTTCGACAAATACCATAATTTTTCGAACGGATACTCACTAACACAGCCTTTTAGATTTCACCCACTAAGGGAAACGAATCATTCACTTTTTACATAGCACTCAGTAAAGAAAAAATTTTAGTCATTTCGATGACAGTGCCCACTTCCCAATAAAAGAATGAACGAAGTGGCCATTAAACCAAATCACTAATAGTTTTGATAGCGGGTGCTAAAAAGAACCATCAAGTTTTCGTGACATTACTCATTAGACGATATCACGATGCCTTTATGATGGTGCTAACTATACGGAGTCGCCTAGTCATTTTGACAATAGCCCTTCGCTTCTGCGGAGCATCCATGATTGTGAACGTTACGGGTGCCCAATACTCGCGGGTACCCGCTAACCGCGCCCTCAAAGTTTCGCTCAATACCGCGCCCTCAATGTTTCGTCCCATACCGGGCCTGGCACCCGGACAGCTTTGAGTGAACGTTTGTTAGTTTCTTTATTTTTTCTTTCAGCTGCGTACACTAATGTCTGCTTTCCTTTTTATGAGCCTTCTAAACCTGCGTTAATTCTTAGAATTCCAAACGGTGGAAGGAATATCGTGTGCGTCCGGGTTTATCTTTTCAAATCGATTTAAATTTATTGTACGGACAAATTAAATCGAGCTGGTTCACTTACCATTTTCTTAACGTAATTTACTTACATTTCACTTAAATCAAACATCAGCTCCTAGTAGCATGCTAAGATGAATATGAACACTTCCATACTACCCTAGTTTTGCAAAAGATGTTTTTGCAATGATTAAAATATTTATAGAAACCTCAAAATATATGAATATAAATTTCAGTGCAATATTGTAACCGCGACCACGACACTTTATAGGCTCGTTACATCTGCTACATGTCAACAAAACTATAAATCAATCAAATTGGGGTCAAGTGAAACCTACATTACAGTTTACCATGATGGTTACATAGCTGTTTGTGTTGTATGGCTCAAAGTTGCAGACAAGTTAGGCGTTCCGATTTAGATAGGCGGTATATTTAAAATCCAAGGGTTAAACTATCAAGTTTGTCAAGATCCTAAAAAAATATAAACATGAATTGAAAAGAAATTTTGGCAGTAAAGGACCTAAAATCATGTTGTATGTGCACTTCCCTTCTTCTACACCTGATCCCAGAAAATAAACCCAGACGGTGCTTTTTGTTTAGGGATGAGCTTCTGCATCCCAGTAATGTGGCTTTAGTATCTTAGCTTGCCCCACTGCAGATGCTTTTTATGTTACTTGGCCCCTTACGTATATTTTTTTAACCCGCCGCCCAAATGTGTTTGTTTAGACTTACCTTGACAAAGACCAGAAGTGTTAGCTTCCTCCATATATTTTTATCTTAGTTTTCGGCCCCTCACTCAAGGTGGGTGCTGCTGTAAATCAAATTGTAGTTTTTATATCGGAAATAAACGAGTAGTGTAAAGCCACATTTATTCAATTCATGTAAACCTGATGGAAAATATTTGATAAACAATGAGATTTTCATTATCTTCGAGTAACACTGAAGAACAAATTCTCTGTACACATTTAACATTTTGTTTTTCACATCGAATGTATAGTGTAATAATTCCATAATTTTATCACATACTAAAGGTGCTGCTGCCGATTTGTGTCAAATACAATCTTTTTCTGGGATTGACGAATGCGCGCCGAAAGTTTTAGCAAAAATTGGGGTAAAATTGGGAAAATTAAAGAAAATTTGGCAAATATGAATAGAGGTCCTGCGTGGCACTAATCCCCCGATGACCCACCCCGTGCCCTTCGAGGATACCTCGAGGACCCTCCCTGACGACCCCCGATGGCCTCTTCCCGCCGACCGTCTGCCCCTAAGCCGGCGGACCTTCGATACCTATGGTTTAAGCTGCCTGTTTCTAGTCAGCAATTGTTGTGCTTCGTAATATTTAATGTATATGTTATGGTTGCATTGTATATTATAAACAATATTTTGTTGTATTGCATATCGTTGTTACTTTATAGTGCTTTAATTTGTGGTACTATGTTGAACTAATGTGATTTTTCGTCCTGCATACTCTTTCTTGATTTATGCGCTACACTTCAAATACGTTTGGTTTATGAGCCCATAAACCATCGATGTCGAAGATCTATCGGCTTAGAGGTAGATGGTCGCGAGAAGCGGTGGAATCTCTTCGGAAGGGGAGGCGCAGATCGGAGGATAAAGTTTTGAAATTTTCAGGAACTCAAAATTTTCCAAACTTCACTAAAATTTTTAACTATTTTGGCCAACTTTACTCCAATTTTTGCTAATTTTCAACCTATTATGGCATATTTTACTAAAACAGTTTACGCGACACTCGTTTAGTGCATCTCGTCATAATGTACGCTGTTAAAGTGTGACTGTATGCTAGAGAGAGCTAAATTTCTCTACAGAAGTTCAGGACGAAAAGTACCCTTTGACAAATGGCTAAGGGCTTCTAACGGTTTTGAAATGATTATCCCTATCGCATCTGTTCATTGTTTGATCCGGGACATTTTTAAACGGTGGTTTTTTTGTATTCGTACTACCTGGAATTCTATTTTCTTAAGCTGCATAGTTTGGCTTTCTGCTTGATAAGCATTTGGATAAAACGACGTGGATACTTTAAACCACAATTAGCGCGACGAATATATATTTTAGGGACGAACAACCCACATGCATCGTTTAGCAGAAAAAGCCGAATTTTTAAACCGCGGCTCATCTTAGCTTCTCCTGAACCATGAACGGCTGGGCTCGGCTCAGCTGTCATAATCAGATTTTTGGCTATGGCTCGGCTGGGCTCTTTTACATCACCACTTCCGGATCGGTTCTGTTCTTCCGATGGAAAGCTAAGCTCAGCTAGGCATTTAGCCTCCTAAGGTTCAATTATCTTAGAGAGAATATGTGATCATAATAACCAGCAAACGAACTATATATATTTACTTTTAATGATTTAAGGGCCGGGTCGAAGTTTTCTCGACTATCCTCGCTGTTCGCTACTATTATGCATTAGTTGTTATAGCTATGTTAGTTATTTTAGAAAAGTGATTCTAAGACCACAGCTTTTCGATACGCATTAGATTAGGGTCGGCTCGGCTCTCATCGACAGAGCTTAGGCTCTGGCCCGGCTCTTAAGTTATCATGGTCTGTTCGGCTCTGCTCGACTAAGGAACCAAATGCTCTTAGGTATACTACAAAATACATTTCGTTTCTCATCAACTGTAAAAGCAGAATTAGTAATATTAGTAAAAATTTATATAGCGTATATTTCGTTCAACGTTACGCAGGCTTGTTTTATAAATACGGTCACTGTTGAAATCACGCGTGGGCTTTCTCCGCAGCTCCGGTGGAATATCGGGTTCGACGGGCGGGGGTTGGGATGTCCTAGCCAGGTAGATCAGGCTGTCTCTGTGTGGAGGACGTCAGGTTATGATAAATTTTTGAAATTTTTTGGAACTTAAATTTCCAAAAATTTTGGCACTCATTCTATACATTTTCCCCTAACTTCTGCTAACGTTTCCCAATTTCGCCAAATTTTGCCCGATTTTTGCCTATTTTTGCCAAAATTTTCTGAGGCGCGCGGGCGGAGGACCGCGAGGCGGTTGTGGAGTATTAGTGGCAATCAGGTTATCTCCTAGGCAGGGGGACCGAGAAAGGGACCCTGAAGGATCCGAACTTCAGGGAGGAATAATTCCCCAGTACCCCTATGGCCACGTATGGTGTAAACAAATAAGTTTTCAGGATGCTCGTGAATTGTCACATCCTAGATTCAGATTGCTTGATCGCAGGAAAGAAGATTACACGATAATGGACCCAAATATTGAAAGCACTCACTCCGACAATCGTCAATACAAATAATTTGACTAGCAGCTAGACGGGACACGAATGACAATCGCAGCATGCATCTAAGAAGTTGCGGCTTTTCAGAAGAGAAAACAATAAAAACTACAGCTAAAAATTTATACAGTTTATGGTAACTAGTGCATGTCTACCAGTACTGGTGTTATATTATCTCGGATTACGCTTTAGGAAACAAATCTGGCTGCGCTGTGCTGCAGCATTCAAAGCAGGCAAAGTCGTGTGTATGGCAGCTGGCAGTACAGTGAGTTGCAATAATTCAAATGGTCGCAACGAATGGTCGCATCTTCATACGGGCAGCGTTGTAGTGTAGTCGGGAACGTAGCCGCCACATTTCGCTATGTTGTCGAATGTTTTTTCGGGATAAGTCTATTATATGCTGATCAATATTCTTTCATATAAGAGGTTAGGTTTACAACCAGTACTTTAATCGATTTTGAATATTTTATAACTTGATCAGCCGCTATAATGTTCATAGTATATGCGCTTCGGTTAAAGTAGCGTAACTTAGTTTCGGCACCATTTAGCCGCAACTTGTTGTCCGAAAACCATCCTCCCAACGGCAATCAATAGTAGCTCAGCTAAACGATACTATACAGCTATTGTAAAACGTTTAGAAAAACAGGATGTCGTGTACTTTTCAACCAGCATTTGTTATAATGGCAATTACAGGTGCAATATAGATGTTTCGGCACCATTTAGCCGCAACTTGTTGTCCGAAAACCATCCTCCCAACGGCAATCAATAGTAGCTCAGCTAAACGATACTATACAGCTATTGTAAAACGTTTAGAAAAACAGGATGTAGTGTACTTTTCAACCAGCATTTGTTATAATGACAATTACAGGTGCAATATAGATGTTAGACAATACAGGACTCATACCACTCAATCACTATTTTGATACACCAATGCTGTACAAACGATGAATATAAAAGCTGGCGGCCAACTGCGTCCAAAGCAACTTAGAGGTCCAATGATACAAGCAATGTTCTTTTTTCGGCGCTGTGCTGTCGCCTATGGCGGAGCATATCTGAAAGAGACCTGTCTCTTTTGTGAAGCCGTTGTGCAAGCCTACTGCTGGAGTAGAATCAGGTGTTTGCCTGTAGGTGAGCAGAGAGTTTATTAAAACGTTCCTTCAATTAGCTTGAACAAATATTATAAATTGGAAATCAATCCGAGGTTAGCAAGTTTATTTAGGTCTGTATTTGGAGCCTAAAGTGTATGTGATTTCTCTCGCTGGTATACATGTTGAGTTACTAAGGATATACATGTTGATGTTGAACAAAATGATCAGTATGCTGGGCGACGGCTGCAGATACAGAGTTAAAAGGACTGCGTTTTGAGTTATTTTGGCAGCCACTATTTGACGTAAACCACATTCGGTTAGAGGTGATATTTCAAAAATTGTCCAGTTTTGATATTTTCACGATTTGCTGGTCCCGGTTACTTCTTGTAAAGGCGAACCGTATGAGGGATATAAATCATTAAAATAATCACGAGCTATGTCATCAAACTTACTCTGTTTGGTTATAATGTTTGCTAAATATTTAGCATTGCAATATACAACTTTTGGATGGTTTGAACCATTTATTTCAACTATTCATATAGTAAAAATTCTCTATTAAAGCAGATCGCCAAGTGTATAACAATGTGTATATAAATGTTCACCTATTGTGAGCAACGCCAAAGTTCCAGTGTAAAATTAGCCGGAACGTTGATGTTACGCATAGATTTGGTAGTTGTGGTCCGATCTCACTCAAATTTTGCTTTCCGTTTGAATTGTAACTCGTTTGACACCAGCGCCTGTTCTGGAGGTATGCAGACAATTAAAATGCTCATGCATAATCAACCTAAATACGGGGTTACAGTCTAATAATATAAAAAGCTGGAACAGTTTGATTTGTAGAATGCCTATGCCATTTTACGTCTACTATCATATAAAATGTGTCCTGGTTTCGGTTATTTGTCGGTTTATGGGGAATAAAACATTAAAGTCGCTTTTTCAAGTGACAATTATCTCAAATTTTATTGTAATAGTATTTTTTATATTTTTGTATTACTTGGTAATTGAAATTGAACGAGCGTAGCGAGCGGAATGTTGTTACATAGTTCAGAATTGTTGAAAAAATTACTTTTCTGTCCATCGCTTGGCCGCAAAACTCTTCACCATGTTGATAAGTTTTCGTAATTTTTTTCAACTCGTATTTTATCCTACTTTGGATATGTTATTAATTCTATCGAACTGTGCTGGGCCCAATTTTCTAATAATTAGCACCAAATTAGTCTAATTTTGCCACTTTTTAATACAGCTGCATACAGATAACTAGCATCTGCGAATAAGGTCCCAGGGTTGCCTAATACAATAGAAAGCAAATTCTAGAACTAATGACTTTTCGAGTTGTAATTGTACTTAGAATTTGTGATTTAGAAATATTTTGTGAGCTTTCGCCATTTTGATTATTAGTGAGAGAAATTAAATGTCCTGTGGTTTTGATATAGAATTAAAATAATCGATAGTGTTGCTTTAATGCATTTTCGGTATATTTTTCGTTATTGTAGGACTCTAAAGAGTTGAATTTGGAAGTTTGCACTAATCTCCAAGCTCAGATTAGCCGCACTCGCTCTGTTTCCCCTAGCAGCGCGAGTGACTACTATGGCTCAATTTTCCACTAGTTCTAATGCGTCTACGAACTGCACAGCGTAGACACGTCGCGCAACACTTGCACGCAAAATGAAGACAACGGTAGATAAGGTACCAACCTATAAATATAGAATCTATAAATATAGACGCCACCATTGCTCTAGCCGTATAGTCATAGTCAGAAATATTTCACTCGACATGTGGTAATAGAAGCGCGTAATTAGCATTTTGCGGGCAATAGAAAGCTTTTGTCTTCATTGTGCGTGCAATGGAAAGCCGCTGTCTTCATTTTGCGTGCAATCGTTAAGCGACGTGTCTACGGTATGCAGTTCGTGCACGAACTTCTGTTTGAAAGACGCATAACGTTAAACAGTGCACATGTCATGTAGATATTATGTGAACTCTCTTTGACGAGGGAATAAAACAGCCAAAAGATCCATTTTAGATTAAAAATGTTACACGTTAGCATCTATACCCTGGAATCAAGTCAGCACAACTTTTTAAGCTATATGATCCATATTTCAAACAATTTATGTTATAACACTTGAGATTTAAAACATTATGGTTGTAGATTTATAGATCTACTTTTGAACTGAAAAAAATTTGCTGAGAAACAGAATATCGACAAATTATCACCAGCGGGAGGTTTTCTGGTTTTGCTAGTATATGTACAATACAATGGAACATTTATATCATATATGCTGACCCCGAGGTCCCAGGTCTCAAGGAGTTACCCGAGGGTCGAGGATAGTAGGCCGTGACAGGGGATTACCGGAGGTCATAGATCCTCCAGAGATTGCTGCAAAATGTCAAGAACCCGTCCAACACTGCGAGCGCATTCACCGTGGGAGGGGGTGGAGCCCCTGGCGCAGTGCACCAGGGGCTATGGGGCTACCCGCAGAAGGTAGATGAGGGCATCGGGCGGGGGGAAGAGAGGGTACAGCGGGCACGTTGCCTCCGAGGGAGGACCTCCACCTGCAACCCTGCTTCGACATATATGAGTAATATCATTAGTGTGTCAGTTCGTACCGCTATTTCACAGGTGTCCATGGTCTATCGCCTTGCAGTGGGGAGTAATGTTTTTGACATAATAGCTAACTTTTTAATAATGTAAAAATTTTTGTAAACTCGTAATTTTGTCTCAATTTTATACCATTGCTGTAGTTCTACTTACATGTATATTTTCAGCAGCTACAAAAAACCGCTTGATGCAAGCGAAAAATATATGTACATAAAAATATAAAGTATACTTTACCTATAATTCCAAAATTTTAAGATGAGGCGGGGTAGGAAGGGTGCAGGGCTCCAGGAGGGTAAATATAGCCTAGGGGATTACGACCTTTATGGCGCTAACAGGTCATCCTCATGTCGACACCTATGCGCTATTGACACATTAATTTCTGGTGGGCATGTTTTTGTATTTTGCAGAATGTTGAGTTCCTGTGCTACATGACACAGATCCAAACATGTTTTGTTTTATAGCCTTTATCAGCTAATACAAGAACCAAAAACAAGAATCAAGCCTTTTTTCATTGCATTGGTCATGTTATAAACGTATGTAAACTAAATTGCCATCAAACCAATTTCAGATCTATCTATTATAAACCAATTTACATTAGCCAAATGAAACTAAAGCGAAACGATTACTTATGGTAAAATAAAACTAATGTGACGTTCATATCTAACGCGGCAGTTTCGGCGCGGTATCCAGTTTGCCTGCTGATACATCTTCTGCTTTATTAATCCCGATCGCAACTTATTTATTTAATGTAAGATGTGTATCATCTACCAGATACACCACCAGACTCAATGATGTTGCTTGTTGATAACACTGCAGTTTACTCGCGCTGCGAGTGAAAATGGAGCGAGTGTGTCAAATCTATGATCAATGACAATTACAAAGTTCCAAATTCATCTGCATGACAAACATGTAAAAGTCGACCCACAACAACAATAATACACCGACAGTAATGGGTTCAACGCTATGGCTATTTTAGTCCCATTTTAATCTCTATTTATTCTTTCAGTCACCAGAAATGAGAAATTTTTTAAATCGAAAATATTAAGAAAAAATTATAGTTATATATTAAAGACTCGTTTCGTTTCGTTGTAACCAATTATTTGTTGCGTACTGCACAAATGTGTTTATCGTATCCAGTAAGCCTGAAAACTTATGAATCTATTATTATGCTTTAAATACATGTAGAGTGAAAAACTGTCAAAATTTGACTGTTTCTATGCCAGAGTTTATCCAATTTTCGTACAACCCCCTCAACCGTTCCGCAGAGTTCATTCATAAACATGTAGACTTGCAACAATGAAGCCAACCATATACTTTAACGCATTAAATAATGTTATCATAAGTCCATGAATCACTAGCAAGAGTCTTAGATTGTCATAATATTAGAAATTTAGCATTTCGATGACTGAATTTTCTAAACTTTAGTTCTTAGCTCAAAAAAGATTTCTCTGAAAAAAATGCAAAAGTTGTAGCTTTCATTAGAGCATGCTCTGTGGCAGTCCTGTGATGCTATGCGATGGCGATGGTTATAACCATAAGTGCCAAAGGTTAGTCGGCTTCGGGGATATATGGTCTGTTGGGTGGATAGGGGGTTGGTTAGGTCAGTGAGGTAAATTGTTGAAATTTTTGGGAACTCAATTTTTCCTAGTCTCCATTCTATGTTGCTGATTCCATTTTGTTAGTTTTCGCCCATTTTTGCTATTTTGCGATAAATTTTTCCTAAATTCCCTTATTTTTGCCAACATCACTCCAATTTTTACCAATTTTCGCCCCGTTTTTTCCATTTTTGCTAAAATTTTCCGCACGATATAGGTGCGCACCGACGGCTGGCGTGGGATTGATGTTGGGGTCGGAGATGTGAAGCCTTCGGGGGGATGGGGTAGGGCTTGGCTGGGAGTCTGAATCTTAGGGGCGGGAGATAAACCCTTACCTTCGTTCGATACCTATGGTTATAACCCAAAATGTTGGGGAATTCCAAACGGCCAAATTCCAAAAGCCCCTATTTCATGTAAGTATTCTGAGAATTTAGGTAGAGAATAATTGTTGCAGCGCAAATACAAAGCTAACTGAAGAGCTACATTATTTTCCTTGCAACTATAAAAGATACAGACGGGCACAAAATTCATACTTGTGAAGAATTATGCGTGATATAAACAGATAAAAACAATTTTATTGCAAAGTTGTGAATTATTTAAAGAAACTCTGCTCGATACTCTCGCTGCGTTTCAATAATAGACCATTAGAGTGGAAATGAGAAACCATATGGACATCGAAATATTTAACGAACAACTAAACCATATCTAAAATTTTGATAGCATATCCTTACCATCAGAGGCATAACAGTTATAAATTCCGAAGATTGTTCCAGTTTCTGTATGACTAAACCACAGATAGTCACAGTGTTGTACGTAGTATCGGTTACAAAGGGTTTATTAGCTGAACCATATATATATATAAATATTTTGTTTTCAGGAAACGTAATTGAAAATTCAGCTCTGAAATAAGCGTCAATTCCGTAGCATGTTTTGTTTTAATAAAACTTTCGGTACACAAAACACACATGGTAGTTTTTTTCACCCAATAATTCATTCTTAAGTTTTATTTTTTCAACGGCCGAATGTTTAATGTTCGTACAACAATGTATAACTGCGGATATTTGAACAAATTAACCGTATTGCTTTTGGTACGTTTATTTTGTCAACTTTTGTACCGTTTATTTTGTGGGTGATGCGGTGTTTATATTATACAAGAACCCACATGGAAGTTTTGTCCCAATAATCTACACCATACCATCCAGTAGTATACAGTACCTGCCTACACTATATAAATAAATAGATGTTGTACGAGATACCGTCAACTTAACTATAGTATGAAGATCTGCCTATGTTTTTTGCAGACCGTGTCAAAGTCTCAACTATAATCACATATTTTTCTAAAAATTATATGGTGGTATTATTACATGCATGTTATTGGTACTGCACTGTGCTGTTATCGACAGTACACTATGGTGTCCAACACACCGTATAATTGGTCGTGGCAGAGGCACCCAGATAGAAAAAGCTTCCACGTGGGGACCCATTGTAGTGTAAACGCCAAATAAATTCAAACAAACAATGTTTTTTTCATTAACTTTTTTTGCGAAAATATTGTTAGAACGGTCCTTAGAACGTTGAAACTGAAGCCCTTTCTTATTACGATGTTTACACCAATATTAGTTTCCCGTTAAAAAAAATTTCGTTTTCATAACTTTCACTGGTGTTTTTAGAGGAAACGTTTTTCAAATTTTGGTTAAAAAACCAGCGTTAAAGCATAAAATTAGAAAATTTTCTGCAGAAGCGCCTCAGCCAGCGATTTCAAAGCTAGCATGAAAATTTGACTAAAAATAAATAAAAAATGCAAAAGCACTGTCAGAAGCTAATAGCTAGTGAATACAGCAGAACTTAAGCGCGGAGAACCGAATATTTGTTTCAAAACACGAGAGACACTAGCAAAACAATATTCAGACCGACTACAATTACACTCAATTGCGTTGAACATTATATAAATTGGTAAAAGGCACAACTATGAGATCCATATTTCCCGTGCGAAATATATTATGATGAGTTATCCTTCTTTTCTACAATGCTAGGCTCAATGCAAATAAATGGTGTATTTTCATGGTTCACTAAGGCCCAAAGAACAACTGTGAACAATTAGCCGCTGACAACGTTCAACCGGGAGTGGATGTAATAGAAAAATCTAAGAAAAATAAAATCTTACACACTGGAAAATATATATTTGTGCTGATTAAAACTTTATCCTTAAACCTAATCTTAATTCTTAAATTTAAACTTAATACCTAAATTTAAACTTAATCCTTGTATTTAAACTTAATCCGTAAATTTCAAATTAATCCCTAATTTAAACCTTAATCTTTAAATTTAAACTTAATCCTTAAACTTAAATTTTATTTTTAAATTTAAATTTAATCTTTAAATTTATTCTTTATATTTAACTTATTCCTTAAATATAAACTTAATACTTAAATCTAAACTTAATCCTTAGATTAAAACTTAATCCTTAAGTTTAAACTTAATCCTTAAATTTAAACATAAAAATAAACTTAAACCCAATCCTTAAACCTAAATTCTATCCTTAAATTTAAGCTTAATCTTTAAATTTAATCCTTAAATTTAAACCTAAACTTTAAACTTAATCCTTAAATTAAAGTTAATCCTTAAATCTAAACGTATGCCTTAATTTGAACTTAATGATTTAATTTAAACATAGTCCATAAATTTAAACCTAATCCTTAAACTTAAATTTTAACCTTAAGTTTAAACTTAATTTTTAATTTAAACACAATCCTTAAATTTAAACTTATTCCTTAAATTTGAACTTAATCCTTAAATTTAAACATAATCCATAAATTTAAACCTAATCCTTAAAGTTAAACTTAATTCTTAAATTTAAGCTCAATCGTTAACCTTAAATTTTATCTTTAAATTCAAACTTAATCATTAAATTTAAACCTATTCCTTAAATTTAAGCTTAATCCTTAAATATAAACTTAATCCTTAGATTTCAACTTAATCCTTAAATTTAAGCTCAATCGTTAACCTTAAATTTTATCTTTAAATTTAAACTTAATCATTAAATTTAAACTTATTTCTTAAATTTAAACTTAATCCTTAAATATAAACTTAATCCTTAGATTTTAACTTAATCCTTAAATTTAAGCTCAATCGTTAAACTTAAATTTTATTTTTAAAATTGAATTTAATCATTAAATTTAAAACTATGCCTGCCTCCTTTTGAGAATTTTCTTCGAAAATTTGAAAATTTCCTTAAAACATTGCTTTTCGCGAATTAATTGATTTACTTTAGGTATCATTGCACATTTCAGTTATCTTTTTATTTAATTGCACAGCTTCCTTGCTATAGGTCTATATTAAACTTTTTGTTTTAATTTTGTCGTAAATATATATATATCTTATGATGATTGTTTCGTATTGGTGTCAATAAATAAAAAAATAAATATATAAATAAATAAATGAATAAATAAATAAATAAATAAATAAATAAATAAAATATTGGTTTGAATTTTGATGTTATTGATTGTAACGGTGAAAACTTGCTTTGAAAACAATGCTTTTCTAAGGTTACGGGCATTGCTGTAATCAATTTCTGCATTAGTGTCGTAACCTGGTAAACAGGATAATCTATCTTTCCCCAGGAGAACTTTATTCAGCAATATCATTAAAAATTTTAGGAATTTCAGCACACGGAAATTTCTCGTGAAAATCGAAACAGCTTTATGTGTAATAACCAGTGA